>JAQFYM010000186.1:0-102534 GCA_034694785.1 Agrenia bidenticulata | reverse complement strand
CCAGTGTGCAAAATTTGGTTACTCTAGGTTAATTATTTCGTCAGTTATGCGATACACGGACAGACGGACGGACGGACAGACAACGGTGATCCTATAAGCCCTAACGAACGGGCTAAAAAGTATTCAAAGTATTAATATCTATCGTCTTGTAAAGAGATGCAATTTTGTTTACCCTTCCATTAGTTTACAGTTATTTGTTGATCAAGAGATGGTGATGGAGAATTTTTCAAGTTAACAACTTGAATAAAAATTACATTTGCCTATTTATTTTCTTTACTCGTGATGGATGCCTGATGATTGATGTGCCTGCTTCCATTTATGCTCATGTCACAAGTGGATAGTAGAAAACAGGGATTTTGAAGTTTACGCTATGGATTACTGACCAGTGTTTGGTCTCAAAATTTCCATTACCAGTAAAATTGACGCAAAGGCTTAGGATTTTGAAATTATAATACATGAAATAAAGGTTGAGAATTGGGTAGTGTGAAATTGACATTTGACATTTTCTTGGGAAGTTTATATTTTAATTCTTATAATCCCATTTACAAACACTCAGGACACGCGTCAGACTTCATGCAAAACGGGCTTCTTGTTTTGTGGCCACAATAATACAAGTATTCTGAACTTGGGGTTCAAAGAAGATATCCATGCAAGTTTGTCATTCATTTAGATTGGTGCTCTCATTTATGCCCACAACAGAAAGGGTTCCCATGAAGGGCACAAAGGGGTCTGGAGCTCGATTGTTGGTTGTTGCCTAGTCTCATGCATATGCAAAATCATGAATGAGAACTTAATTTTAATTGTATTTTGATTCTGGTGATAAGCCGTCTCAGTGGTTGCTGAAGTGTTGAGCCCACTAGCCCACGACTCAATTGGCCTTATACGTACACGTAGCCAAGTCAGAGAATATATTTTAGTGTGGCAGGTACTGGAGTAGTTTACAAAGGAAAGAGTTAATCCATTGTATTCATCCGTGTCTGTAATAATCCTGTGAATATTTATTGGACAAGTGATGAAGATGAAACAACGTGGAGTGTGAATGCTGTTGACGGATGGAGATTAACCAAGAGACTTCTCTAACCTTTCTTTCATTCTCCTCCTCTTCTATCCCTTCAAATTAAACTTTAAATCGTTTGATCTGGCTCATCCCTTCCAGTTTAGATTGTTTTAGTCTACGGATTTATTACTATTGTTATCAAATCGTTTGCACACATCGAGACCGCCCCAGTTTTCCTTCAAAGCTAAAATCAAAATGTAAACTTTGTTTTGTAGATATATTGGGTGAAGAATTAAAATTTAATTTGAAACATATTGTCGTTTTGGAATCAGCTTCCTAATTTAATCATTTTTCGTTTTATCCAGTTTTTACATTTCTTTGATATTTTCCGATTAAGTGGGTACTATTTGAAAGAAGCTGGATTCTTTCATCCATGATGGACTAACAATTTATTTTGTTACAAATTTTTGACTAGCGCCTTGTTATCTTTTAAAATCCGTTCGAAAATTTTAATTATGATCCATGTGATACGATAGGAAAGTGGCATTGGTAATTAGTAATTAGCCATTCAATAACGTTTCAACAATGTATTTATGCATAGAGTTTACATGATGAATATGAATTGACCAATTCAAAAGTTTCAGATTTTTAAAAGAAAAATGTTTTTTCATCGATTCACATGATTTAATTTTATTATTTGTAGCACATAATAAACATTGGAATGTACAGGAAAGCTCTTGAGCTACAGTCAATAAATAATTTTTAATACAATTACCGAATAATTTCTAATCTATACACAATTAAAAATTAACATGACAATTTGTTTCTTAATTCTACAGCATAATTATCGAAGAACAATTCCATGAACACATGTTTATGAGATTGAATCGATATTTGAAAGGGACGCAAAGGGATATTTTGCAACGTAAAAAGATTGTACACATGAGGGCAAGCTGGTACTGCAACTTATTTACACGACTGACGACTAACAGTGAAAACGGCTTGAATTCAATCTATCTACACTAAAAGAGTTAATCAATATACCCATTTCATTAAATCAAGAAGATAAAAAGCTGTAAAATCGAGAAAATTGTGATTGAATTGCCCGAAAGAAGCGTTTATTTTATATTCACTGACAAAGCCGAGCATAGATGATAAACTATGATAATTTTGATTTCCATATCCTATACACAGATTGATTCTTAAATTACGTAAGACTTGTATTGAGTAATTATTACTAGATTCCAAAGTAAACCATATACCCTCCCATTCAATACCATTCGTTGGCTTTTTTTTCCTCGGTAAAAGGGGCATTTAAAATTCTGACATTTTAATTCCGTCCGACCTGTCTCCATGAAGGACTAATTCAATAGCTAGGAAAAGATTATTTGATTACCCTATAGCGATACTGTGTTCTGTTGAACAGCTCAACCCTTAATGAATTCTATTACCTATTCTGCCTCACAAACTTTCTACACATTTATACTTACAATAAAACTAGTCTTGACTCAATTCTTTGAGTAACATTTTACTTTAAGCATCATTCATCTCATTCAATGTACATGATCAAGGGGGAAGGAAATAAAACTTTACAATGTCGACTCCCTCATTCATTTCCACAATAGTTTGGAGAGCAAATAGTAGAGTGTGTATTTTAAAATCTATTCTATGTACAATTGACAATGGTAACTCAAACTGTTGACTTGTGGTTGCAAAACGGGGTGAAAGGTCTATTTACTATTAACAATATCCACCTATTCAAAGCTGTTCTAGAATGAGAGTTAAAACAGATTTGGAGCCTCCATCATACAGCAGATTGTACAGCGTTGAATTTATTTACACGGCTGGTGAACAAAGCATCTTGATGTGTGAGTAAGTAGCATTTCATAGTCTCTAGCTGTATACGAAAGCGTGATAGGATTTTATTTACAAGAGGGTTGAAGGATGTGAAGAGATGTTGTGGATTGAGAAGACAGGGGTTGATTCATTGGAAACCCGGAGGATCAATGAGATCCTCAGAATAGACCATTGTAAACGGACATACTCGGAGATTGTAACAATTTCTTTGGAATTGGATACATTTTACTCGGAATAGGAGGCCCTATCCGACCCGGAGCAAGAAGTAGGTGGAGTTCCACTCTCACGCTCATTAGGTCCCATATTATTCTCATTTTGGGAACCGGAGCCAGGTGTGCCAGGACTAGCATTATTATTATTACTGTTATTGTTAGTACTACAGCTCCCACTATTGTGATTACCTAAATTGAGAACAGCAGAAGACATGGCTGCAGCGGCTGCGGCAGATACCAAGGGTAATGGCCCACTTGGATTATTTCCATGAAAGAAGTCACCCGGGCGGGGTAACCCTGGAATCGTATAGGGTAACAATGTCGGTAAAAACCGTCCTCGATTTGCTGGATGATTTGGATGAAACCTGGCTGCAGCAGCGGCTGCCGCCGCCGCCGCCGAATATGGGCCAAAAAACGAGAAAGCCGAAGTTGGGCTTTCACCCCCTGTGGGACTCCCATCATGGCTACCACTGCTATGATTGTTATTACTAATTACAGTATTGTTATTGTTATTATGGTGTGGGCTTGATTTACTATGATGATTATGATTAGTGTGGTGATTTTGGTGAGCTTTTTCAAAAGCCTGCTCCATTAATCGCTGGGAATCCATAGCCAAGTCAACTGGACCTGGGGGACCCCGGACGTGTGCATTAGTAGTGGGAGAGAAACAAGATCGAGAGGATCGGTGCATTTGCTGCTGTTGTTGATGATGTTGAATGAGCTGGTTAACCGACATTGGGCTTTGATTGAGTTGATGATGAAGTTGTTGGTGTTGATGGGCAGCAGCTTGTTGGTGCTGATGTTGGAGAAAGAGATTTTCTGACTCACTGGCTGTAAGTAATACTTCAATGGCTTTCAAAACATCACCCCCAGTTTTAGCGAGGACGGAGTCTATTTCCGATCTGGATTTCGTGGGAAACACTCGCTGCAAAGTGTCTACTGCTGGAGAAGGAGGACTTTGACTCTGTCTTCTGGGGTTAAGTCCTTTGCGACTTTTCGTTTGGGAGTGGGCATTTGTAAAATGAGGCTTTGAGATTGGAGTCGTAGGATTTCGTATCATTCGAGGAACATGTCTCCCAACTCTTAAGCCTTCGGCTTGAAGAGCATGTAAATATTTATTCTTGCTGTTATGTTGCCCTTCCTCTTCTTCAGGGTCTGAAAGGTTCGTCTTTCCATTTCGGTCGAGATCAGCTTCATCACTGGCATTTAAGGATTCGTCGGGGTCGGAGAGGGTTTCATTCGTATGGTGTGTAGCCTTTGATGGGGAGTACCTGTCCGAATTATACCTACGGTCTCTTTGTCGGGGTTTCATGTCAACTGCAACCGAATCCGGGCTTTGGGCGTCCTCTCTCTGGGGGCTGTTTTGATAATCTTCTTTCAAATCAACGTGAACATTGTAGCTGAGGTTCTCTTCTCCGTCTGTCAATTCACCGTCACTATCCAGCTTTTGTCTTTTTGACTCTGCAAATTAAATTAATATGAAACCATGTAAATCCGCTTTTATTAAATATTGCTACCATCCTTTTCATTTATTTTAGATAATCTAAAGCTTTCGTAATATCTAACATATCGCTATTGGCTCAGGTGCAAGCTTAAACTTAGTATTATGGAAATCTATAATATTTACATGCCAGTAAATTGTATGTCACAAAATACCGCTCGTAGTTTCCTTTTGGTAAAGGTTGAAATTAAAGTCTCCCGTTGAGATTTAAAAGCACAAAGGGTAGGATATTAAATGCTGTATATTTGAGCATAAAATTCCATTTTTGTTTAGATAGTCTCATTCTATACAAATGATACAAATTTATCTCCATTCTATTGCCGGGAGCAAAATTCGGCTGCTTGTGTATCTATAAAGTTTCTCGTCCCCCGTGCATACAAACGGATACATGATGCATACTCGATGTATAATTGTACAGAAATCTGTTTATGTTCGTATAAAAACACACTTAGTTAAACGATCTAGATCCAGTAGGCTTATAGAAAAGCACAAGCATTTATAAGTTGGTATAAAAATATACCAAGCATATTTCCTCCACGACAAAGGGCTTGAGAGAAAGTGTCAAAAAGCGCCAGAGAGCAAAGTTAGATTCAATGTAATACTCACATGTAATAGGATTTATCAATAGTCTGATTTTAAAACGGTTAGAAAACCCTGTGCCGAACCGGATTCAGCTACTTGTAAACTTTTGTGATTCTGATCCTCCTCCTTGAATTCAAGTTGAACTTTGAATCGACTGGCATTGAGATAAAAATTGGATTTTATCCATTGTGTATCCCTACACTGTGACTCCCTATGACACTATTTTGACTATCCATATATTTATTAACTATTGCATTCCTTGTCAGCACATGCAATGCATCCACCCTGTATTTCTATTCTGAATCAGCTTTCCAACAACCGCACAATAACACGGTTCACTTCAGCTAGTCGCTGGTCGCCGTGTGAATAGCAGCCAAATAATATCACTTCAAGCTCAGCACCCTTGTGGTTCTGACTTTTCTCAAATTCTTGGGATAAGAGGGGGGGCATGGAATGCAATATATTGAAATTGAAACGTGAATCTGAATCAAATTGAATAAAAAAAACTATTTTTCGTTTGATCTGAATAAAATCTACTGCTGGAATCAGTACAATAACTTTCTTTTAATACTTTCATCCTTCCATCCTTTTCGGTGTCAAATATACTTACCCCTTTTGTCTTTACTCCTACCCTATCAAATATCCATATTATATTACATCTCTCTGACCTTCTTGGGTCTTTAAACACCCAACCTAATTTATCCGATTTACATTTATTCCTTGAAATGGGACTTCATTCAAAATGAAATGACAAATTAGAAGAAGAAGCTAAGAACAATTAGCAAGAAGAACGAATGTAAGAAACCCCAGATAAAGCTCAAGCAGACGGAAGTAAAAAAAAAAAAAGTGCAAGAATGCAATTCAGAGCCTGAATGTTGTAAAGTATTTAATTCCATTTAAGAACGCATAGTTGAGAATATCTGAGCAAGAACGTCGGGCCGTATGAGCCCATGATGAACGTCTATAATGTATTCAAGTTAGGAGGTTTTAGAAGTAAAGTGTGGTGTGGAAATTCTGCCAAAATATGTCAGCCACACAAGAAAAGAGGTCTTCATTAGATGAAGAGAGATGACTAATAACTCGTTGAGAGTCGGGATGGGATGCATAAAATGAAGCCATTCCACCCCGATCTAGAGTCATCCAGTTGGAGGAAGTGTAATATGAGTGGAAATGACTAAATACAAAGAAAGAAATTAGAAAAATTCCTTTGACTCGGAGCAAGATAATATAATATGGAAATGTATTTCTCTCCTTGTGTTTCAGACACATGCCATTACCCCCTCCATGAACACTAAATTTCATCCCTTCTATCTCCACTCCCGAGTATCCCGAGGGTGTCAAAATCATCTCTCTTATTTAACTAAGCTACACTGAGCATTAAATTATATACGAATTAACGCTAATTCCCAGGAGGTTAGCGAGTTATTTATTAACAAACTCTGACTTACTCAACCCCTATAAATTACTACAAATTGTTTACCGATATCCAACCAAGTTGGTAAAGTTTCCTTTCTACACTCAAGAGTCAAGATGTTGATGATGTGGGCGGATACTAATGCGCTCGCTGGTGAAAGTTTGAGGCGAAACTCCATCCACGAAATTATTATGTATTTTATAATACAAGTACATGCAAAGAAAGTTAGTTCAATTTGGTTATTCAATCTACCGAGGGGAATCCAGTTGGAAGAGACAAAAGCAGAATAGTTCCGAGTCGGCATTAAATTATTCTTACTACCCGGTCATTACCTTACAGATTATTAGTTTATGGGATTTTTTTTAAATCTTGGAGTTTGAATAGAAAAAATCTTTGAACTTAATTTCTAAGGGTCAGATAAACAATAAGAGATATATACTGCTTCTGCATTTGATGCGATCCTTTCTGGGACCCTGGGGCTTTTGAGAAGTTCTTAAATCATACTGTTGCAAAGATAACTTGGAACTAAAAGCGGTTCGTGACAGAGGCTCGGAGAAGTCAACACTGATTATGGCTCCTCTCATGATTTACTATCAAATTATCTCCGCAACAGAACAAAAGCTCACAAGAAGAAACAATAGTTGAAACTGAACAATGCGGAAAGGAACAACAAAAGAGAAAAGTTAAGTTTCAGAATCCAATGTTCCATTTCCACTCCATTAATTTGTCCTCTTTCTATGCGTTGGTAGTTGGTAGTATTTAGTATTGAAATAGTTGAGTGACAAAACTGTATCCTAAACTGTCGCTATTCAATCCTATAAATATAATATAAGTGGAGATTTTCTATTCATACCTAGTTCTTGCTTCTTCCTTGAACTAAGAAATATGTTAGGAAGATTCATTTGCAGCCAAGCTCCGCAACAATCCACTTACGGAAGGCTCGAAGGGGATGTAATGTTTAGAGATTAAGCTGGAAAAGTAGCTTAAGTACATTTAAAAATCTTTGGATCGGATCTGAATGATAAAAAATGTTTCAAGGAAAAAATATAATATACATAGTTACAGCTGGGTGTCAAATTTAACTTTTTATCTCTAACTGGTTTCTCACCTCCAACCTCATACAAATACAAGGACTGGGACCAGTGAGGGTCCCTGCTGCCTTAATCGGTTTCATAAAATATATTGTGGCATGGGCGGACAGATTTGACATTTCTGACACAATTGGCGTGGGTGCATGTGTCGATTTTCTTTAACAGTATGGTTCTAATATATATTAACATTCACTATGCGTTTAACGAGACCATCCTGAATTTTAATACATGATGATAGGGAAGTAGCAAGGGGAGCTTTATTAATAGAGCAGTTAATCTCTTCTATTCAGTAATGATCCTAATTGTACTTGTACATGAAAAGTGCTTATTTCTTTGTCCTTTTTGGACTTATCAAAGGTTGCAATATGATATCAACCCAATATTGTCGGATTGTAACTACATACGGAGCTCCTCTCTAATACTTTAATCCGATGATCCTAAATGGGATTTATCATGAGGAGGAGGGTGTCGAATGATCCCAAGAATGTCCTCAATCGCACATATGCACAAGAGACAACAAAGCAATATGTTGCATTGCAGTATCTTTGTACATATACGCCTGTCAAGGTTTTAATATTAAATACTTCCTTGCTACAAAACACAAGCGTCGTCTCTCCTTCGATATCCTGAAATTTAAATTAACTCTGTACTGCATAGACATTTGAAACTGGAAGTAGGCAGTTAGCTGGCAGTAGTTCATCTCAAGCCCATAAATGAAAAAGTAAGACAGGCTCCGCATCCAATTCTACCTGAAGACGACTTCATAAAATGAAAGGCTTGAAACACAAGGAACATTCTTGACTCGTCTTAATGGAATCATTAAAAGGGGCGTAGTAGCTCCCACGTTTGATCTACTGGGAACTAACTTTACTCAATCTAGGTTTACGGCTTGGGTGGAAAGTCGGAGTTAATAACGAAATGCTTAGAATTTCTTTGCGTGATAACAATATCAGGCTATTGTGGGCGTCCATAGAATTGCTACGACATTTTCTCCTGTTTCTTATTGCGTTATTTCCCTCTTTTAGTGCTCTATTACTTCAGGAGTCAAGTCAGTTACTTGTTCTATCCAATCTCTATATCCCTTTGGCTTTGGGGCCACAGAAGTAGAGGAAGATGCTATAGGAGGCAGCTGAAGATTGCTAAACAACATTATTACTTCTATGATGTCATTTTGAGCTATCTTCAGTCTATTTCTTTCGATCCGGCATCTTTATCTCAAATTTTGAACGGAGAAGAGGAAAGGAAATCCTTTCACGTATTTTCTTTCTTCTTCTGCCGACATTCTTTCACTTTGAATTTCAGTTCATCATCATCTTCAAGAAAGGCCTTAGTCTATAGATCCCTTTACCTCTTTTTACCTTATTTACTTCCAAGTTTATTTCAACCCTTTTTTCAGTGTGTTCTCCGTGTGTCGGCCGAGTTTGTATTTGTCGGGCTTTAAGACTATGAACTATTTCCTTTTACTTTCGAGGGTATTATTGTTTGTTATTCAGGACTCAACCCTCAACAGTTCATGCGATACCAAGATTAGTAGTAAAATCTTTTTTAAACAAAATTAAACTTTTTCTTGATTAATAAGAGAAAATTAGGATTTATGAATTATGCTAGTAGTGTTGAAAAAGCTTGTATTATTTTCTAATCTTTTATATATTGTAGTAGAAAGGTTGATGAAGGTTTGAAAATTCCAAATAGGACTAGATAAGGAGCTTAACAATTTCTGAATGTTTATCATAATCTAATGGAAGAAAAACATTGCTACAAGTGGAAACTCGGATAATAAGACTCAAATCCAAGCCCTGAGCTACCCACTTGAAAATAGTTGCATTCTACGTTTACAGGTTTGTAGAGTTGGGAAACTGAACAGCGTGTAACAAGACACACACGATGAAGATAAAATAGGGGATTAGTGAGGATTTATTTTCTATTCATTCTGTATTTATTTTGAAAGGCAACTTTTGCTTACCTACGGATAGATAAGTGGACTCTCATAAACAAAATTCTATACATTTCTCTTGCTACTAAATGAATATAATGGAAACTCTTGACTACACACTTAACTTGATATTTTCGAGGGGTTATCATGTTGCTCTTAATAATGAAAAGCTCGTTACCCTTTGATTTCATTTTACGGAATCATACCTTCATAATTGTTTGTCTCTAAGGTCTTTATAACTCATTCACGAGCAGAGGGGATATTGAAAAGAAACTCTACCTCATTAAACAATCTATGTATTAAAAAAATGCTGAGATACACTGTTGCATTCCATTGAAGTTATTTCGTATTTGAATATTTAGAAAAAATCAACGATGAATGAAAATCTATTGCAAATGATAGCTTTAATACTTTCAAAATATGAATAGATTTCTTGCTAGAATTACTGCGGTCAACAACTAATATTTTTCAACGAGATCAAAAATGTAGCATTAATTATAATGGCAACCACTTTCAATAATTTCAATAAGAACATAAGACAGTGCATCGTATCATTCCTTTCTGAAAAGGTGAAACAAATGGCAACTGGAATCACAAACCCATATTTTATGATTTAAAACTGCTATTATTTAATAATTGTGGTGGTTAAAAAAATGTAGTTAAAACTTTTGAAAGAAGCGTGTACAGAAGCAGAGTTTTGAGGAAAAGAAAGGTGGAAGTAGAACTGACGAGTAGTGGCTCAAGTGTTTTCCCCAGATATTATATTCAGGGAGATCAGTTTCGAAAACATGAAGACGAAGGAGTATACGGCATTTGTGTTGAGAAATGAATAGGGCAAAAAGATGGCACACAATAGATTCGTTCCAAGTCAGACTCCTCCGTTTAGATTGGATATTTTACTCAAGTGGAAATGTAATTTCTTGCCTTCATTCATTCCATCATTTGAACTCATTCCATCTCTCTGAACTCCACAATCTATTTTTTTTCCTCCGAGAAAGTAAAGCATTTTATACTCCTCTACTTGTACTAAAGCAATCACTTAAGTGAAGAAAAATAAACTACAGCCACAAAGACATTTTCCCTAGGCAGAACAAGAAGAAGTCGTGTCATGTCTGCAACTGGCGTTTACATATCCTGTCTAATCATTAGACTCACAAAGGAAGGATTGTGGGCGAGGAACAAGTCAACAAGTATGTTGGGCTTCCCTTTGGTAGTGAATAATATAATGAGACTGATCTAGAGTGATCTGCAAAAATGCTGGATAGTCTGGAGAATGAGAGAATAATATGTTTTCTCTGATCATATTGAGGAACAGATCTGTCTGGAGATATCGTCATAGAATAGATAGAAAGTCAAGTATGGACTGTCTTATTTCCTTAAACTTTTTCTCCTTCAACTCCCTTCTTCTCAACACTTTCTTCATCAAGATTCAATTATCTTTATAGATGGATGACTCTGGCAAAAATTTCTCAGCTTCTCTCATTCACAAACTCACCACTCATACTTTCTCTACGTACTTTTCTTTCCCTAGATTCTCAGCCGTCTCTCAACTTAAAACAATTCTACTTTTTCGTTTCAGTTTAAATGTCATCTCAAATGGGTACTGTATTCCGCTATCACTCAACTCTACACTCCCTTTCATGTCGTCAAGTAACACAGTTCTCCCTGCAAACCTTTTGTTTTGGCTGATAAAAAAATAGATTGAGAATGAATCCAGTTTGGAGAGGACGAGGGATGAGGGTTTATAAACATTTATATATATTTATTTTATGTCCTTGTGTGCAATTGACACCCTCAATTGGCCATGGATCTTCTGTACGTAAAGGGCTTGACGAATGGAATTAATTAATTGCATCAAATCTCAGTCCCTGTATATCAACCCCTTGCTTTTTGATTACAAAGTATCAAATTATTCTATTATGGGACCTGTACGCAAATAAAGGATGTGTGGGGAAAGCAGTGAATGATTTCTGAGAGCAAATCATGCATGGGGTTGAGCAATCAAAACCTCAAGGAGAATTCTTACTAGGGCTAGGTGAGTCACGGGCTTTATTCATTCGCTTAGATACAGAAGGGTTGAATTGATTCGGATCACCAGATCCATTTCCTCCTGCACCAGGCATTGCTAAAGCGTGTAAAGCATGACCATTTGACATACCGAAAAGTCCGACTGACGCCGGTTGCTGCAGATCATGTGGTGACCTAGAATTTGGTGACAAATTCGGGACATTTGTGGACTGGGACCCGGAGCCCATTGATGGGTTGTACAGGAGACCTAGTTCTCGAGCTTCATTTTCTTCTTGAGCTTGTTGACGACGAAGGGCAACCTGGTGAATTAATAAAATTTGATAGAAAACCTTATTAACTTTCTTCTAGAGGCATCTTCTTCTTTTTCTAGATTAAATTTTTTATTTAACTAACCTGAGCAGCCATTACACGTTGTCTTTCAGCGATCAAATTGCATTTGGCACAGACACAGTCTCTCCAACGGCAATATCGTTTGTGACCTTTGAGAGCTGACACGACCCCGTGATTGCGACACCGAGCACATTTTGGGGTTCTTTGATAACGCTCCGCAGCTCGGAGGAAAAATGCTGGAGGAAGTGAACCGAGGATTGGATTTTGTGCCATTATTGCTAAAGCGTCTCGTCCACTTATGTCTACACCATTCTGCATAATTAATTTAAGTTATTTCAACTTTTCAATAACTGTTCAATACTCTAACGTAATGTAATGTTTCATATACCGCAAGGGAAAATGAGTCAATAGCTCGTAAATATTTTCTCTATTATATATAGATGAATTTAAAATTTTTAAATGTTTTGTTTTGAATGGTTGACACAGATATAATATTCGTTTGTATGCTTGAAAACTTCTCAAGACAAATAAAGTCACACAGTAAATATAATTCTCAGTCACAGCGTAGGATGTATTGTGGGCGATTGAGGATACTCAGCCAGAACTATTAGACAAGACGGTAGGCTTGCAACTGATCTAATGATCTGAAATCGCTAGCTGTTTTCGGCTCTGAATTTGAGCATCTACTAGCTGGACGGAATTCAATACATTACATTAGATCAATCCAGACTAGATATTAAAGATACAGGCTGAAAGATGTGATGTGGCTGTGCGGTGGTGGTAGGACACAGATCTTTTCTGTAACCTTTATTTACCCAAGTATTGTTGAAGAGAACGGATGTGAAATGGTTGGACGATGTGATGGCAAAGGAGGTTCAATCCTTGCCTTCTGGGTGGAGAAAGTCTCTAGCTCCAATCCTGATCCGAGTGAATCCAAACTCTTCTGTTCCACTGGGAGGTTTTTCCCTTTCCCGTATTCCCTACAAAGCATTGGGCAAACTATTTAAAATACAATTTCCACAATATCTCTACTTTAATAGTGTTTTATTCATTGGAGTAGTAATAGTGACATAAAAATAGGTCAATACTTATAGGTGAATCTGTCAATTAATTGAGTAACTATTTAAAATCCAAATTCTGCTTGCCCCGGTTAACCTTAATGCTAACATTTCCATATTTTAGACGTGGATAAATTTCTAAGGGATTTTTCCATTCACTGTCCATGTATTTATAATATGATTGAGGGCTATCATTTGAATTCGTTATTCGTTTGAAGCATGAGTAAGTAGATAAAACATTGGAAGACCAACATTTGAAAATGAGATTTGAGAATGTAATATCACACACAGAGACGGTTTTAGTTCAGGATGTGTTCCGGGGATCTTTTGTCAAATAGCCCAGTAGGACGTCAGTGGATGGCATTATTAATTTGGACATGTGTACACTAGTCATTGTTAGTCGAAATTTTACAACAAAGCCCTTTCTGACATTCAGTTGATATTGGCTTCTGTTTAAATCCTCATAATCTAGTTCAATAACTGTAATGAAATCTCATGGACTCTTTTGTCAAAGAGGAGAATAAACAAGAAGTAGTGTCAATTAAAGATCATGGCTTATACAATTAAAAATGTAAGGGGAAATCATATAATATGAATCTCCTTCTGGATGAATGAAATCATTGTTTGTTGATCTCGGGTGACTAAAAACTCCCGACTCTGTCTAAGTCGGTTAGTAATTATTATTTTTGCCAATATTAATCTCCTTCGTAATGTCTCCGTAATAAACAATCCTTTGAATAGTGGGTAGCTCATATAGCCAATTTAGTATGCAGGTTCCATAACTTCCCATAGTCACACTCTTAAAACAGTTTCTTACGGAGATGAGTGAAATGTTTTACCCTACAAGAAAAGGACATTTCCTCCAGAAATAAATTCTTTCTTTTTGCCCCTTTTATCTGATCGGGTGATAGAGTTGTCAGAGTTGTGCGGTTTTTCAGTCCCGTTAACCGTCTTTGATAAATCCCGATGTCACATAATCGAGACGCAGCGTAAACAGGAAAACAAAAATGTCCCTCCCCAATTTTAAATTGCTCAACCCACTCATTTGAAATCAGTACAATAGTTATATCATCATCCACGTCTTTCTATTCATCATCCCATCAGATTAACGTACGCTGCTCTAGTAGAGTATTTTGGATCCCTAAATATCCATCCAAGTAAGCAAGCCTTTCTTTTTAATTCTTCTTCATGAAAAGATTCTCAGTTTCCTCCACGAGATATAATCACAGATAATAGAGTGATCTTTTAATCCTACGAAATTGTGGAAACCCGAAAGGCAAACCAAACGAGAAATGTGGATAGAGAGATACTTAAATGAAGGCCGTTTGTAGAATACATTCATTCCTCGTAAATGATATGATAAAATCCTTGTGGAAAGAACCCTTTATCCCTCCTACTCACTCTTTTGCATTTAGTTGTGCTCCTTGGATTTATAAGTACTGTTACCCTACGAGCTCCTCTCTTTAAAAGCTAGATGTGCTGGAGAGATAAAGAAAGAGATGTTTTACTTAAATGCTGAAATGAAATATGTTATCCCTCATAATAATAATCAAGATATTATATAATAGAGTGAATGGAAAGAGTGAAAAGATATATCCAACCAGGGCATTCATGAACTCAAGTTGTGATGTATTCATCTGGAAATTGAAAGGAGTCCCCTCTCTTTCCTCCTTCGCCCTTTCATCCACTTCCAGGCCTCATTTTGAATAACTTCTCTCAATAAAATAAGTAGGTTGGGATTTTCTCTCTCTCTGGATAGGCAGGATGGATGGAGATCTGGATATTTAAAAACATATGCTAGGCTGGTATAAGATATGGGTTTATTAGAGAGGACGGTGGTCAAAAGCTATTCAGTGCGTTTTATGTAGTCTTATGAAATGAAAAGGGGACAAAAGAATGAGCTAACTACCCTCAGATATTAGATCATTTATAAAGTGGGGAGAGATAACTTCTTGGGAGATAAGCATGAGCATGAGATACATATACAAGTGCTACTATTTAATTAACTGTCGCAGTCTCTTCATTGTGTAATTTTATTTATTTTTTATTCTAGCACTTCCGTCACTGGTCTTAGGTGCATTGCCCATTACTTTAGTACTGCAGACAGCCAATTGTCCAGAATCATATACATTTTATTTAAGCATGGATAATTGGATATTCTAGAATTCGCTACTCGTAATGTATCATAACTAGGTCATCGTTGTTTCAATATCGCTTGCATAATTTGTCACTATTTAATCTGCTACAAAGTATCATTCTAATGGCCTCTGAGTCGTAGAAAAATCTTGAAGTCGTTTGAGAAAGATTTCTAGTACTGAGTCTCACAGTTGTGACAGGAGTTCTCGTACTAGTTCTTGCGGTTACAGCTGGAGTTCTCGTACTAGTTGTTGCGGTTATAGCAGGAGTTCTCGTACTAGTTGTTACTGTTGTAGCAGGAGTTCTCGTACTAGTTGTTACTGTTGTAGCAATGGTTGTAGCAGGATTTCTTGTACTAGTCCTGACAGTTGTGACAGGAGTTGCCGTACTAGTCCCGACAGTTGTGACAGGAGTTCTCGTACTAGTTGCTATCGTAGAGATTGTAGAGAATGTAACAATCATAGGAGGTGTAGAAGTAACTTCAGCTGTGATTGAAGCAGCGGTTGGAACAGTCATAGGTTTTATACTTACACTACTGATACCCGGTTGCGGGGCTTGATTATTAGTGTTTGTATTCAAAAACGGTGAAGTTGGGGGAGATTGGTTTGGCTTGAATGCTAGCAAAAACAAGGATAACTTAATCCAATCACAAATAAGAGCAAATGTCATTTCTCGAGTCAAGTCACAACTCCGGTCGGTTGCTTGATAATGTAACGATTTCAAGAAGAACCAAATTTTTATTAATTGAGTAAACGAATCTAAAACTCGTTTTATAGCTTATTGAAAGGTTGCTTAAAAACATTTCAAGGCCTTGTCACATGAAGGAAAACTTGAGGAATATATTAGGGTATTTCAAAATAGATTTGCAACTATTAGCGACTACTAAACTATTGTATTTCAATTTGGCCAATGTCAGGTCAGGGGTGCAACATGCTTTATTGAGTTTTATCTCACCCCTTTACATTCCATTAGAATTATTTTGAATGAGATATATTGCAGTTGCCATGTTTAAAACGAACGCATCCTATTGTATGTATTGCATAGATATGTATTAATAAAAATCCTAACGATTCACCAGCCTCAGAATTATAATAAACAATGCAGTTGTCAATCCTCTAAATGTAATTCACGGAATAAAGACTGGTATCAGGCTACAATGGCAATGTTTACAAGTTTTGAATGGTTTGAAAATAATTCTAAAGATGAGAAACACACATAAATCTTCTCCACTCATAAATATCTGGTATTATACTCATCTCTGTATGAATACATACATGGAGAGTGATGACGACAGGAAGCACGAAAATTCTGATATTTCCGATGGCCATTTAGAAGGACAAGATTTACTATTTACTAATTTAATCCTATTATGAACCTGGACATTTGTAACCTTAAGGCAGAGGTAACTTTTTAATTTTGTTATTTCTATCCTCATACTAACTTCACAAATGTCACAGAGGAAAAGACCCATATCATTTGCACGGCTGTATTTGTAGCTTCACCAATATTTACCTTAACACCGGACTTTTCTTCTCTCATTAATATTTCAAAGCAATTTCGGGCAACCACACTTTTCATACTGACAGAAGACGGACAAGTGAGTTTTCCTTCCCCTTGCAAGTTCAATCGTGTGGAAAATTCCCCTATTCACTATTTGAATTGAAACACACAAAAGGGAACCTACTCCTGTGCAGTAGATGAATGCTGTAATTTTATAACAAGACGATTGAACATCCACCACAATACAACATCTTTCCTTTTTTGGAGACAAAGCGTTCTTGGTTTATCTATTTTTATCCAATGAGATCCCATCCTAATTCTGGCGTGTAGTAAGTATGTAAGTAAAGTAATCTATCCGATCACCCATTATTCCTTGAGTGAGGGTTTATCAGTACTGAAAGCGCAACAAAAATACTCAGGTAACTCAAGTGCGTGTGAAATTGCGTTGAAGGGATCAGGTTTTATCCTTTTATTTAAAAAATACCAACATTTCAGGATTTGAGGTTCACAACTTCTTTTGCTTTGGCATGAATAGGTGGATAATAGGATTGGGTGACTTTAAAATTTTGTTTCAGTGCATAGTATGTTATTTAGTGTGTGAATCTGTGATTTGTTGTTATATATCCTCAAACTCAAAGAAAATATATAAAGGTTCCCTGCTGCACTTGATCAGAAATTAGCCAAGGGTAATTGAACAGCTACAATGAAATCTATTGAGCAAACCAATTACTTAGAAATCGGTTAAGAAGCTTAAGCCGGTAAAGCTAGAGTGGATATTTGAGAATGGTGTTGAAATGCCGGAAGAGATTTAAGAGTCTTCAGAGATAGTAAATATTTGGTCGGAAATACTTGTCAGTTTTTAGATAAAATGCTTCAAAGGCTTTACATTTTATTTGATATTTGATACTCCGTATTTGCAACGACATTGTAATCGGAAAGTTCTACCACATTAGTGGGATGAAACTTGGTATTTTAGAAATATTATTTGTAAGTGTGCTTTTAAAAGAAGCCATAATTTTACAAAATTTTGCGCAATGCTGAAGCATTGTGCATCATCGTTCTTACGCATCGCATGTGTGTACAAGATAAAACATAACTAATCCTAAAAAATAACAATAGTATACATTTGTCACCTAAAAGTTCGTACGAGCTACCGTGGGGCTGTGCTCAATAAAGTACTATAACATAAAAATCTAGTTGATACATTTCTGAATGGAATATGGGAGACAGATCTTGTATTGAACAGGATTGAAAAAAATCCTAAGTAGGACAACAGACGGATGGACCAGTATAATCGAGAAGAATAGGAATTCCTTTTTCTAGAAAGAACCGATTGATTTTTTCGATATTGTCTTGGACGATGAGATCAAGTGGTGGTTGGTAATGATTATTAGGAGACATATTTTCCTCGGCCTTGTGGATCAAAGACTGTTGTTCCTCATCTCTCCAAGATTTTGAATTCCATTCAGGTTTTTGTGAGAAGAATTGGACGAAGTTTTTATCTCTGGTTTCAGATCTTGTGGTAGAGTTATTAAAAGAATCGGTGTGATCTCGATGGAATGGTCCTTCTACATGCTCTGTTTTAACGAGACAATTCAATCGAGATTGGTTGACAGGTTGGTCTAGATACTCAAGAATTCTAATCAACTCAGTTTGCGGATTCTTCTGGAGGTTCTCGTATTGTACTATCAAGAGGTCTTGTGAGTTCTCCACCCAAGAGATTATAAGGGACGTCCATCGAGGAATTGCTTCTGTCACGAATTTTATCCATTCTGCAAATTAAAAAGAAACAGTTAGTTAAGGCTTCAAGTAAAAGCAGTATTATATACCTGTGTACATTGAACTCTAAAGTTTAGAACAATATACAAAGCAATAGAAAGCTAATTATTATATGGTCAATGCAGAGAGAGATACCACATAAATGCTCATGTCATGAAACGTGAGTCAAATTCAGAATAGAATATATGAAATTACATTCCATACAAGAAAGCCTAGAAATGTCAAATGTAATTTCACTGTTTTGACCAATTTCATTTAAAAAACCTTGACTGCCAGAAGGAAATGGACAATTTAAGTCCACAAACTTTAATCTAAACCTATAAACAAAACATATCAATTCCGAAGCTGGAAATGTATTGCTTTTATTACTTTAAAGCGCAAATATATATGTATAGAGAAGTAGAGAGATGGAAAGCAAGAAGGCTTACTGAAATTGGAAAAGTTGCGTTGGTTGGAATGACCCTTATGGTCACGAGTATTAATGAAATTCCAATATGAAATAAGAGCATTGTATGGGTTCCTTATGAGCAGAATCCCACGGTAGCCGAACATCAATTCAGTCAATTTAACATAAGCTTGCCGCGTCCGATTACTCGAAAGGTAAGTTGTGTCATGATGTGTTTTTTGAACAATTGTACTTCCATCATTTGGAGCTCGTAATTCACCCAAAAGACCATTAGAGTAAAGGTTTTTGTCGTGATACACGCTTCCAGTGAAAAATCCTGTGCTGCATTCTATCAAATATCGAAGCCACGAGTTTCCACTCCCTGGAAAGCTTGCCAATGCTCTGTAAGTGTGCAAAAAATCAATGAATAACTTTCACACCTTCATTATCAACAAAATAGATGCAACATGCCTAGACGGATCTAAATCCGAGTATTTGTCATTCATAAAATACCGAAAAAAGAATAAATTTGTTATGATATATTTAAAACAACCTACCGTGGCTTGAAAGTTTCCTTTTTGGCAAAGTGCACTTGGAACGTCCTGCATTGCTGATCGTGAAGCCAAGGTTTGTGGGAAGGTGAGACATCGTCTACCAACCAAGAAGTGTCTTGATGACCAAGCCGAATTTCGGAGGGATAACTTCTCCCGGTTCCATGTTGCCCCGTTGTGTTACTGCTCGTCTTCTCCTTCTCCTTCTTCTTAATACTCTTCCACGAGAGTGTGTTTACTTTCGCTTGATCGGCTGAGCTCTCAAAACTCAAATTGAGATCAACCTGTCGCTTGTATTTTGTGAAAGTATTCCTAGTTTTAATAAACTTGTTATTTGAATTTTGACTTGGGAGAGTATTTCTGTTCGTATTAGTAATCCCCACAAAGGCAATGAGAAAAAAGTAGCAAATGAATGTAGTGACAATGAGATAAATCAAAGGGATGAAGAGCCGTTTGTTCGATCCAATAATTGGAACTGGAATGGGCAGCATTATCATTAGCAACTTGGTTTAATACTTATACCCTCTCGCAAAAAAACTTGCACTCACTTCTTCACGCTCTCTGACATTAAAATCAACGGCGAAGAGAACGCAAAAAAAATCTTTCACCTACCTGTACAAACTAAACCTACAGGCAAGCTACTACCTTACCTTGCACCCCAACCCATTTCTAATTGTTAGCATGTGCAATGTTATTATGTGTAGAAGTCAAGATCAGTTATTTGAGACAGTCAACAGTGTGGAGTAGTCATGCAGTTGTATAAAGTCTCAACCTGATCGTATATAGTATACACTCTCTGTTCACACAATTAAAAGTGAATTTGAGAGAGTTAGCAAAGCACGGAATGAAATGGCTTCACAGCTTTATAATATAATATGAGGAATGATCGAGAGAAACTACTTTTTTTTCTTTCTTTTTTGTATGTAAAACTATATTTAGTGATGTGCAAGGGAAATTCGTTCGAATTGAAAACAAACAAGTTGGAAATTGCTTTGTCAAAAACTGGTTGATGTATTCAATTTTAAAAGTCAATAGAATTCTATTCTACAGTTTAGAGATGCGGAAGAATGTTTATTTTGATCTACTGGCTAATTGTAAGTAAGAGCTACACATGGGTGTATCTGATTTGGAATATAATATAATAAAAAGGGAATTCACAGATTACTCCCTTATTGTAAGGAAAGGGTTAATACTTGAGAAGTGTTATTGGTATTTCCCTGTTTTGGATGCTTTGAATACTAGTTTTTAGGAGTTTAAACAGGCGGTGTATCTATCTGAGCAATTTAATGATAGAATCTACAATGAGAGGTAAAAAAAATGTGGCTATCTGGCTAGATTGGAATCTAAATTACTTTGTTAATTTATGAGACTTATTGTGTTTTTGCGATTCTTTTCCAACAAAAGAAAAAGAACACTCCTGCGAAGTCGATATGGGTGTTACTATTTAGGTAGGGATGAAATTTGAATGTTAAGGGTATGGACTTGACTGTGACAGTGACAAAACTGAGGAAGGAAAATATAGCTGAGGCTGAGTAGTTGGCTATGGCTCCCTGGGATCTG
This sequence comes from Agrenia bidenticulata, assembly GCA_034694785.1. Classification (NCBI taxonomy): domain Eukaryota; kingdom Metazoa; phylum Arthropoda; class Collembola; order Entomobryomorpha; family Isotomidae; genus Agrenia; species Agrenia bidenticulata. The sequence continues at coordinate 81,620 of JAQFYM010000186.1, read as the reverse complement.
ATGTGATTAAAGTTTAAGTGTATTTGCACACAGGGATTGAGAAAAGTAATTGTGCTTTTTCCCATTACCATCGTATCAAAGGAAGGCATCCATCCGTCGTAATAAAACTGTACTTCTTCCTCCTCAAGACGATCTATTTCCTCATTTTATCATCCACTTCTCATCTAAGTTCTTAACGTGGTTAACGAAGTATCAAATACAAGATGTAATACAGACCACGTAGTATATAGCATTACGAACATAAATACACCACACTGCTGCTTTAGATGCATGGAGGCTTGGAGTGTGTCAGTCAGTGCTCTTCAAATTAGACGGGGTAGAATAATAATTATGATACCATAACGCATTTCATGGAACAGCAGATCTGCATAATGGCCTACAGATACACATTGATAGTAATTTAGATAAGGACTATTATCGGGTTCAAGTTTGAATCGATATTATTAAGTTTAGAATTTTAGTTACAACTTGCGATTTTATAATCTGGACTAATGGCTCTAAATCCATTCAAAGAAAGAACGCGTTCCAAATGCCAAGTAAGCCTCACCCAAGGCAAGGACAAATAACAAAAATATTACCGTTTCTGAGCAAACCGCTTCCTTAATTACTAAAAACCGGCTTTACAAACGTTCTACTCGCGTGCATCACTACAGTGGAGTGAAATTCATAAGCTAGTCTTCTGTCTGGGTGAATCAGAAGTATTTCTCAGGAAAATGGGAGTTTAGTGCCAGTGGCATAGTCAAGTATTTATAATTGAAAACCCTACTTGCGTAGATTTGGCTAAATGCCTCTTGTGTACATAATGTTAACCACAAGATAAAGAAATATTGGGACGACACGTAACAGTCTTCTCAAGTGTTTGGAGAAACATTGAACCCAAAATCAAAAAAGCATGACGAACGAAGCGAACCCGTTACCACCACTTCCAATGCAATTCAAATCTTTTGCGCAAAAAACTCCCCTACGTGTATACAAACACATGTACGTGGCTTAGCAATTTAGCATGGACATTTCAAAATTATGGATGCACAATACTAACATGGTAAACTACCCCGTGAAAATCCTTTTAATTTTCTTCAGGTATTATCTTTAACGTCTCGAGAAGTACCACCACCACCGGTGATCGTAAAATTTTGTAACGAGTGGAAATGATTAGGAATTTAATAGCCTGAGAAAATGGACGATTCTATGAATGAATTATTTCCCATCCCGAATAATAATTTACATTTATCGCTTCCAGGGATATAAACCTGCAACTGAAATTTATACAAATAAGCTAATATATGCATTATCTACATTTAAAATCCAGAACCGCATCTCCGGTTGCAGTTATTACCTTGACCCGTACTTTCAGGTAGATACAACATACCCACCTGCTATTTACGTTCCAAGTATTACAACTCTGCCCATAAATTACATTTAGAAGCATGGCCGAAATCGAAATTGTTCTGAATAAAAAAACAACAGCAGCCGGTTAAATTTCTGTTACTTTTAAAGGAAGAGTGAGATTGCAAAGATCTCTTTTATTTATTGACCATGATGATAAGATTCTTCAAAGGAAAATGATTCGTACCGTGACTTGAAACTCGCTGCGTAACCTGCTAGCTCCAACATTGATTATTGAGTTGATTACCTAACACGTAGGAAAAGGTGTATGTTAATGTACAGTTAAATTCTTTGTATGCTCAGCGAGTCATTGTACGAGTAAAATCGAGAACATAAAAATAAATCTGAAGAACTTTCAAGTTCAGTGAGAAAATCAACCTGCACATGTTCACGAGCGTAGTAACACGTAATTAGTGTGGTGTTCTACTTTGATGTCATTCGCACCTGAATTACACACGTCTTATATAATGATTTGTTTTCCGTTCCGGGATACTATCAACACCTACCATAACATTGAACATAATCAAGAAGGATGTAACCATCAGTTTGCAAAATTGAGCTAGGGCTTCTAAACACAGTACCATATGCTTATAAGTGTTCAAAAGAAACCTTATATCTTTGGATTATGGCTTGATAGTGAATGTGAATGCGAGAGGAAATCCGTTTGATTTGTAATGGCCTCAAGAAAACTCACTTTTCGAGAAAATTTACCGTTTTAAGCCCCCACCAGTCAGTGTCTCTCATCCCATGTAACAGAGCTCAGAAATTTCATAATACAATCAAGTTATGAATTCCCTAAGCTTGTTACAGAGTTCCATTCCATGACTTCATTAGCAAAAAGAAAATTCTCAGGTTTTGTTGTTTTTATTGATTCATTTATGAATATCGCTGAGCGATGAAATTACGTCAGTATTTGCTCGTTCATGTATGTGAAATTACAGCAGGTTTCAATAATTTCCTATTATTCAGCCGTCCAGTTATTCCTACTTTTATCCTGAGTCACGTAATACCGTTTCAAACTCTGGTCGTCATTCATGGTACGTAGCAAATACATTCCTAATGAATGTCGTAACTGATGAATAACATAACTGATGATTTAAATATAATGATGATTGTAGAAAACAAATAGTTCAAATAATTTGAAAATTGGTGAATTCATTAAAAAAAATTAATACGACTTAAGGCATGGAGATTATAAAGTTGGGGGAAAAGCATCATGAGCTGAAATCGAAAGTGATTCAATTATTCTACACAACAACTGATGTAGTTTATCTTAGGTTTCATCATGGATTTACGAAGGTACTCAGTAACACTATCATTTAAGGGAAACTTCATTTAAAAAACGAAATTTAGGACAACTTACTCTCACTTTTAATTTTTTAACTATGTAAATTAACCCTTTTTGTCGATGTTGATACAGAGAGCTTGTGTACAAGGTTAACAAATAGAAAAGATTTGCAGATAGTCAATGCTAGATTTTTAAGGCTTAGAAGCACAAGCACAGACATTAAACGATTATTTTTGCTAAGTTCTCCATTTAAAGTGCTTGCTAACAATTTATCATTAATTGCAGCATTGTTGTATTTATTATTAATGAAAAAATTAAATCATGGTTTGGTGAATTTTAGTTTTCAATCTAAACTATCTCGCTTCATTTAAAAACACTCATTTAACTTGATCAGTAAATGGATAACAAAAATGTTTGTGATGGCTACTTAAATCTATTTACAGTGTTAGATTAGATAGACTAGACAAACAAGAACTTTTAATACTTCTCCACTTTGATTTTTTACTTTGATTGTAACAAGTTCCCTCAAAATTTCCAAAATATCCAATAGTACAAATAAAATAAAATAAAGATGATAAAATCACAAATTAGCCAAGTAATACAACAAAACGTACTTTGTAGGGGTGCTGGAACAAACATGGAATAATACTCTCCAGGTCCATCTACCTACAAACTACAAAATGCAAAATTGAGGATTGCATATAATTCTATGAGAATTGCTTATCGTAAAATAGAAATTGGGAAACATTAAATTTGTATCGGCTAAATGACTAAATTCACATGAAATGCATCCATTATCCATAATTCACCGATCATCGGTCGATATTCGATACTTATCTGTACATAACCAAATTTACCAAATTAGTTCTTTCATTTTAGTTATTATCGACTGAATACTGCATGGCATGCAGCATTTGAAAATTACATAAACTTTACTATTGACGTTATTGACAAATACAGATAATCGGAATATTCGGATGTAATTTTTGCTTTTTTTTTAAATCTTCCACTAGTAAGTTGAATATACCAATGTACCGATGATAGCTGCTAGAGATCTGAAGTTTTGCGTGTAATTCGGTGTTGCAGAATTTCGGTAGTATCTGCCATCAGTGTAATTACTGATTGGGGCATCTACTCTTCTGCACCCCGGTGCACGAGGACAGGGATTTTCAGGAGGACACACCTATGCAAATTATTTATAAAAAAATGTTAATGCTTTTATTGTGACATTTGAATTACCTACTTTCTGATCTAAATCACTCAGGGTGTATGTTGTTGGACGGATCTTACGAATCTATTTTATCAAGTTAGATTTTTTAATTAATTACACGATTTTGAAAAATCATCTTACAATGAAATACTAAATATTAGGCAACAATTTAATGGGCTAAAAAGCGGGGGGCAATTCTACCGGTAGGCGTTTCGATCAGAAAATATATACACTGCATATGTATACTGAAAAGTGTCATATACCTCACGGAGAAAGCATATTTGACCAGGAGGGCAGTAAAATCTTTCACAAGATGCATAGCCTACGGGTGACATCATATCAGTACTGCATGAAAAGGATCCTGTAAATGCTTAAAGGATTACATTTTATTTTATTTGAAATATTTGTGGAATTTAGTCTTAAAATAATGGAAATATATTACGATCAACGCAAGTATGGGCTTCGCAACAGCCTTTACAGCAGTCCGTAGTTCGAGTACACTTTATGAAAAACCAGAAACAAACAACCTTAGGACTTTTGGACTTTATCGGAAAATTTTTTAAATTAAAAATCAAATCATAGAAAGTTAATTTTGAAATGTCTTACCAGTTGTCCGATGGGAGAACAAACTTGTCCAAAAATGAAATTCAATGACATCATGAAGACCAACACGGAGTAACTCTGGTTAGAATTCATCATTCTTGTGGGTATGTTTTAATTTTTAATTTCAGTTTAATGAATGTTTCAAACTTAAGGATAAGTTTTTATTTCAAACAACTAAAAATACTTTCCTGGATCGTATTAGAGTTTTGTGTTCATGGCAAACCGATTCCTTAACTATTTAATCCAATAAACTTTTTCAAAATTGTTGACCCGGTAGGAAGTGAAAAGACGATTTAGCTAAATTTTTCCAGGCAGTCAGATGCTGCTGCTTAGATAGTTACAACTTGTGAATTTAAATCCCTTCGGATTGGGTTTTGTATGCAATGAAACAGCATTAAGCTGTAAGTTTTAGAATAATTATGTTCTATCACTTAACGACACATTACTTAGCTGTGTTTTGTAATTACAAACAAACGGAAGTAGTTTTAACTACTCATTTAAAATATTCTGTTTTGGGAAAGAAAGGATTGCCGATTGAATCATATGAATACAGACACATTTCCAGACTGGAAAAATCTGACTCGTTCTTTTTATACCTTCTGTTTTCCTGAACTGACAACTGCTATTTCCATAATGGTATTTATTATTCCTTTTCATTATGGAATCAGAGTCAGAAAAATGTACTGAATGTTTACATTTTATGCTCACATTGCATGCCAGTTTCCGATCAAGTTTTATGCATTTACATTGACTTCATACTTGTTTTGGGAATAGCGTCATTCAATCTGAACGACTGACGCTTATTTAGATTTAAAAATTATTGGAGTAAAGAATATTAGAAGCACATGTTTTATAAGTCTGGCTGGAACTTACTAGAAATACTAGCAAATTTCGATATGGCTAACCTAACCAGAGCTCAATCCATTTAGAAAATCAGTATATCCAGATATTGTTTAAGGTTTCTTTTCCATTTTTTGCACATTCTACCTTAAATTTTTATTAATTGAGAGCACAAAATTTAGAATTGATTATTTGAAGGCTAGTTAATTTTTCAAAGTTTTTTCAACACCATATAAGAATTTTAATTTAAAATGTGTTTGAAATGTTAATTTTTTTGTACATCACCTTGTACTGGCCGTGACGCACTGGGAATACAAATCAGCAAAAAATCAAATATACTAGACAAGTATATTATCCTGTGCCTTTCTGCAAGGAATTTCACAATTCAATTAATTAATGCACCCTCATGCGTTGGCTTGATATTGTTTTCCATATTTTACTATTTACTGGATAATGGTACAAATGACTACTTTTTATCATTATATAGGATTAGCATACAGTACTCGTATAATCCCATTACTTGAGCACAGTATCAATTGTTTTGCTGCATCTGAAATTAGTTTGTTTTGATTGGGAGGGATTTAAATTTGTACTTCGTCATAAATATATTGATTTGAGAGCTCTAGCATATGAGAAATGTCGAATCAGGTGTATTTAAGACATAGAGGTAAAGTTGACAGAAGCAGGTAACAAGAATTCTTTATGAATGCATGGAATATTCCATTATCCTCTTGGTTGTTGAACCAGAGATAGATAATGTATACATATTATTATTTCCAGAATACTAGGTCAGATCGACACGTGTTTCGGTCTAAATTGCCTGTAATAAACATTACTTTTTATATGCACTGAACAACTAAATGATGATTGGAAATAGGAAAAAGGTGCACACAAAATGTAAAACTAATTAAATCCATGATTGATACAATATGATTTATTATTTTCGTCTGAAAAATTTCCGAGGATCCAGACCTAACGCCTTTCCAGTTTTACATAAATTTCTTCTTTGGGATTGAGCAGTATATATTTCACTTGAACTTTCATGTTTTTCTGAAATTAGGAATTTTAAGACAACAAATTGATTAGCAGTCTTTTTTGTGATTAATAAGTAATATATAGATTTAAAACACTCACTATGTACTTTTCGGATGGAACGATCCTATATGATCTAATTATTTTTGAAAGAGCAGTCGTTGCTTCGATCAGAGCAAATCTGGCTCCGATGCACATTCTAGGTCCAAGTCCCCATGGAGCAAATGCAAACTTTTGTGTCTCCGTCTGATTCTCTGGGGCGAACCTGTTTCAAAGTAAGTAAACAGGGAAAATATAATTTTATGGAAAAAGTTATTTGAAAAATCTCGAAAATGGTTAATATTAGAATAGAATGAATACCGGTCAGGGTCGAATCGTTCAGGTTCAGGCCAGTATTCTGGATCTCGGTGTAGAATCCATGGCGGTGTCTCCACGACAGTTCCAGCTGGAATTGTGATTCCTTTAATTGTTACCGTCTCCTTGCATTCTCGGTGTAGAAATCTAAAGAACACAACAACAAATATTCATGCATTTTAATTCCAAATTTAAAAATATATATATATTATGAGTCTTACATTGGTACTGGAGGGTACATTCTTAGCGTTTCGTAAATGATTTGTTCAACGTATTTTAACTTCTTACTTTCTTCAGCACTGATTATTTCCTGTTTTATTGCATTTAATAAAGCACAAAAATTAGCACCGATTCTTAAATGCATAAAGTTTTGGCGGTGACGCATCATGTTATTTTTACCATGTCTCCAATTTCTGCCATAATTTCATCATAAGCTCTGTCTTGTATTTCAGGTTCTTGGGCAAGCAAGTGCAATGCAAAGGCTAGTGTATTAGACGTAGAGTCAAATCCAGCCATCAAAAATAGAATGCAGTTGTCCACAATTTGATCATCTAAAATCAAAGAAATAACTGTATTAATTACTGAAGATGGATTCAAAACTATTGCAGAAATTTTCGTTTCACTACTGTACTCCATAACTTCCAGACCGATTTAAAAGCTGAAAAGCACATTCGATTTGAAAGATAAGAAATCTTATAGAGATATAATTAGGATGTTGTCGAAAAAAATTATATTCTTCATCTTCGAAAAGGTCAAATATTTTTCCATGCCTAAACTTAATAATTACCCTCGCTAAGTAAAGAAAATTGAAGAAACCTGCAATGTCGGAGACTACAGTTTTTACGGGTCCAGTCATTCAGCGCCATTTTCGTACATGTAAAATTTACATTAATCCGTAGGTAAAAAAAACAGTAGAACCTCAACAAAATTTGAAGACCCTGTTATTTTCGGATATTATGATAAATGCTTGTTATAGGAGATCGATAATTATGGCATTTCAAAATCATATTAATCCAAAACCCGTAAGAACCAAGTCATGCAATTGGGAGTCCCATAAGCTTGGATTTTGTTTAAATTGTCTATAGAGCCCCTGCCAAAGGTATTTAGGCCCAATTACAAAGGCCAGTAATTTAGTAGTCCCTCCTATTAATTTTACCAGATAGCAAATATTTCCCAGACTTAATCAGAACATCTTCTGAAAATCGGATTTGCTTCTTTGCATCAACGGGAGAACTGATTGGTTGAAGATCCTCCTCGTTCTCCTTAAGAATGTCAGTCGTCAATTCCTTCGTTTGATCAATCGAATGCTTACCTCCAGAAGCCTCAATCATAAGCCCGATTAAATCTGTTTCTCCTTTCATTGCCTGCAAAAGTAGGTCAACAGTAGGTACTTTAATAAAGCCGTAATGTAATCAAATTACAAGGTGAATCGATTCCTTCATGGTAACTTCTCACCTCCGGGTTAGTCCGGCGTAACTTGATTATTCCTTTGATGTGTTTATGCAGCTGCTGAAAAATTTTATTCCGGGACTCGAATTGAAGTAGAAAGCGGAAAAAATACTTCATTCCGGGGAACATTAGGATTAGGAAGATTAACGGACTGAATGGGTAATTTAACCAAGCTTTGATGTTCTGGTACAAGGGATCCTATAACACGAGTGTTAGGAACAAATTAGTGAGACATGGAACATAATGTACCTTTTACATGAGATAATCAGTCAAGATAGTCAGTAAGACGTTGTAATACTAATATACCTAACTGAACGAGGTAGTTGGAAATATTAATAAGAATATCCAAGCAGAGCAACGATACTTGACTTTGATTGATATTGTTTTTTCAGACTACCGAAAAATCCTAATTTGGAAGTCAATATTCTGCGTTTGCTATTACAATGAAAGATGAGGGGGGGGGCTTTTCTCCTCTTACATTTTCATTTCTCTGGCAATCCACGTCCATTGCGAAGGCAGTTTTCGTGATGATTTGGAAAGTTAAACCTTGTGCTGTTTTGTAGGCCGGTAGAATTTCCTTGTTGGTGCATTTTTCATCTAAAATCTCCATAAGGATATCTTCTACTTTGTTCATCATGAACGTGAGCTGTGGAAAACACAAAAGGGAAGTTCAATTTAAATCTGCCGAGCTTTTTTAGGCTTTGTCGTTTTGCTTGAAACATCAAGATACGTGTTTGGATACTTACAGACTTGAGCTTTTTTGTAGTAAAAGACGGATTCAGGACTCGACGGTTCTCTTTCCATTCGTTATCCCTCAATCTGGCCAAATTGTGTTCGGTCTCTCCTTGAGCATCCTGTATAGTGGAAAATCAACAAAAATTTAATAAAATTATTGAGTGAGCGAATGAGATGATTTTTTTGACGAATTCCCTTTTGGTCTGCAAGATTTAGAAAGAATAACGTACCGGTCTGTTAACAAAGTTGGAAAACTGTTTCAGAAATATTTCTTTGACTATGTCGGCATCAGTGATTTGCATTTGCGGTCGGAGTCCAATGTAGTAGCCCACAACTCTGCCATATTCATTCCGCCAGTTTTGCAGAACGCCCAAGGTATCCTGAAATCCCATACATAAAACATTCAAAACTACAACTAGGCTTAGGCATATTTATTTGAACTGTTTAGTGTATTCTATGTTTAATCTTAGCAGTAAATTACATTTTATATACAAAATGAGCAAAGCATGAATCGATATGGACATGGTCGATATGGAACAAACAAAATCCCTAAAGATTAAACTTGCTTTGCTACATATTTCAGAATGGATAATGGCTGAGATTGGCAGGCATTATTTATGAAACCCGTTGGCAGTATTTCAATCTGTCGCATGCGATCTGTGAAAAAACTCTCCGTACTAAACTAGCTGCTAGCTGTAAAGTTTTGTTACCAATGGTCTAATAAAAACCACTCGTGCGTTGTACAAATTCAAATATTGATGCATATATCTTTCATAAGCTTAAAAGTGAAATCAAATTCACCTACCACACGTCCATAAGTTAGTTGTTTGGCATTTCCCATCCAGAAATCTGGATCAGGCCCCGGAATTCCCATCCGTTTCCATTGATTTAGAACATGTTTTCTACTCCTACAGAAAAACTTTTTTGAAAATACAAGCCGAAATCTGAACAAGCTTAATTGATTGATGATGATCTTACCATATAAAGTACGTCAACCATAACAAAAAAGTTGTCAGGAAAAGTCTCAATACAGATATTTGAAATCCCAGAAACTCCATGCTAAGATTTTTTATTCAAGGCACCTTTTTCAACTAAACCTTATTGTTTGCCTTCCGTCTGGGAAGAGGGAATTGAATGATGGATTTGTAAGCCAACGGCAAAGATTGATTTTCAATTATCAGTCTTGCGATTGAGCTATTGGTGTCCAATAAATGATTATCTAAAAACGAGTCGCAAAGGCCAATAATGTTTTTGTTATCTTTGGAGAGCATGTAAAAGTACATTAGTATTATATCTACTACATTGGACATTGGGAATTTTTGTGTACCTCCATACGTGCCTCATCTCATGGTGAACATGCCTTTTTATCAATTAGTTATGTTTACAGTCAACTGAGTCAACTCCAGGGAACTCCGGAAAACTTGGAATTTTTGCCAAATCAGATTTTACAAACTTGCAATTAGGCTCATATACGATTTTTAAATTCTGGTTAGGATGTTGTATGACTTTGTACTATATCCTCCCTGCCTCGTCCTTTCGTAAGCTAATGTAATCTATGCAGGTTTATGTACTGGAGGTCGTTGCAACCTAAAGGTAGGCAGATGCCTTGCCTTGGGTATATAAAGGCATCAGGTAGAGGTCAAGTGATCCTCGATCCTTGGTATTAGTCTTAGATAATCTCTGTCTGTCTTCGGACACAACTCTCGTCATGTAAGTTATAATAAACACGGTTTGTTATCTACAATCCTCATCCCGCTACCCATGCATTAATAATCCGTCATCATATCTAGGTCAAAGGACATAAGCAACCATAAGCCCGAGTCGAGTGTAGAACCATCATGGAGGTATAAGGGTAAAGTAGCACTACATTACCTATGTAACCCCCATTAACTTATAGTTGGTTGTTGGTAGGTAATAAAGTAATAATTGTGGAGTATTAAGGAGTTTTGAGATCGCATAATGCTTTAGAACATGTTTATGACTCGGATTTATTCGCTGGGTTTCTTTTCTAATACTGTACATTGGCAAACTTAATAAAATAATGAAGCAGATACATTTTACAACTCATTCTACCAATATATTATATATGATTTTGTTTTTTGAGCTAAAAGTAAGCCTGGTATAATTATGTTTTAGGGGTTACGGGTTTTGAGAGGAAATCTACTGATTATAAATATCTTTTCTTCAATTCTGTTAATCCATTCAAAAGTTCGTGCTTTTGGATTGACGACATTTGAGGTATGTGTCTTGCATCCAATTGCACTGGAAATCAGAACATTAATATCTGTAAGACTCGTCAGAAGCTGAGGAGTCTGATTTTCTTATCTATTGATTTGCACGACCCCAATCGTGAGCTTCCTCCTCCTTTTCTCGCACTCCTAAAATAATTGAATAAACTAAGACGTTCCTGATTTCTTGGCAAATATCGGTTTGAGAAATATAATTTTTTTTATAGAAGATATCACAACGTTGAAATAACTTGTCAACTTGTCACTATATAGTCGTCACTTTACAATCGGAGTATAAAGGGTGCTAGGAAATTATTTGGTGTTGAACTTGAAAGTTTACAAGACTTGAGAAGTTGTAGTAGATGGGTTGAATGTTCTTGCAATTTTAAATGTAGCAAGACCAATATATTACCTACAAATTTTGTTTCTAATTTTAAGTTGGATGGCTGTATACTTTGCTTTTCACAATTGAAGTTTAAATGACTGTGAAGGGTTTCAATTTAATTATATTGTTCTTCACTTTTTCGGTTATTCAAAGACATGAGATATCAGATGGACGACACGTGTAAAGATTGTAAGGAATTATTGTGGGACACAATTCATCTAATGCCCTTCAATGACAATTCGGGCTAAGAACGGACAACCTGATATTGGCTAATTTCACAACAGTCTGGAGCTGAGGTACACCAAAATCAGTCAGCAAATAATTTCTCGTTCACTCTTGAAGGTTTAATAACTTTCTGTGATACAAATCTGGATCATCCAGCCACTTCAATCAAATGTTTATGTAAAATGGTCAGATTTTTTTCATTTGTTTCTCGGGTCAATTTGGACAATCACAAGAGTTCCAACCTGGACTTAGACGGTCCCAAACGCAGGCTTATCGATAATCTACCACTAGGTAATCCTATTTAAAGTAATAATTTATGTGCCTCTGTACAAATGTGCAATAGTATAATAAAATTTGCTGTCTATTCAAAAACTATTTTAAAGATGAAAACTAAATTACAATTGACTTTTAATTACAAATATATTGGAATCCCTGACTCAAAGAGGCAACTTCCAAAAAATATCACTTCGGTACATGCAAACACAATTGAAACATTTCTTTCTCACATTTCAGGACAGAATTGCATAGGATAAAAACTCCTGACCCTGTTTGAAATTCTTGGTGTAACCGAACAATGACCAGTACCAAGTAATAAATGGAAAACCATTCGTTGAGTTATGTGCGCCTCAAGCGTCACAACACAGGCAGCGTCAACGCACTCAAGTCCTGTGGGGTTGACAAACGCTGGGAACTTCAATAATTGTAATATGGCTAAGATCGTCAGTGTCGATTGAGACTTCATGACAGATTTTGGCACTTTTTCTATGCACAACACAACACAACTGCTACTTACGATCGTTGTAATTTGTCTGAATATTTTAAGTTTTCTCGTCCCATATAGTTTCTCAAATCGAGAGCTTTCGTTGAGGATAAAGCTGGAAGGAAAGTTGAAAGGTAGCATACCTAGCCGTGCAGTCTTCGAATCCATAGTCACTGGGCAGCCATATTAACCATGAGAGTTTTTAGCTAATATTTATTGACTAGTTAACTGTAGTATTTATTTCATACAAAACTGCTTTCTAGCAAATCCTGTGAATCTACTACCACGTAATCTGTAGAATAGTGGAAGGTTTTTTTGCTGAAAGGACGACTTATGAGTTTTGTGGATGTGAAATTGTACATGAAGTTGAGACCATCAACTTCACCTCTTCACTCTAAACCGTTTTAATTATTCTGGATTTGTTTATAGGAATTGAGTAAATTCATTTACATATCCTCCACTAGTCTATTTCACTGAGTCGGGTGCCATTTCATTTTAATCTAGTCCTACCGATTGTTCATTATCGAAGTGACTGCCCTTGTAGATTTCCACTAGAGTTACCACTAACACCATGATAGTGACCACCGGTGTTGTTGCAATTATTTGGAGGAGATGTGACATGTTTCGAAGAGCAAGGTTGAACATCATCAATCGGCCATATAGTTGCCGTCACTGGAGGCTCCATTGATGGAGGCGAATGGTGCATCTGATGAGGTCTGCTCGAGTTACTGGAATCTTGCATCCTCTGCATCTCTCTGGAAGCTCTTTCAGTCAATGTTAATTGGTCTGTGTCTTCTCTTTGAGGTAAATGGAACCGGCATAGTTCGTATACACCTACAACGGCCATCAGCAAGGCTGCAAGACCTGCCAGGAACCCAAAAACCTTTGGAAGAGAGAAAAAAACACTGTACATTTAAAAAATAAAATTTAGATTATTATAAATCATTCCGTACTCTGACTTATTGATCCACACTTTCTCAAAATGTTCTACTCATAGCCAATTGCTAACATTTCAAAGCTGTGTAAAGAGTTATATCGACTAACGGATCTGTTTCAAAGCCACAACTCTTCTTCAACAAGGAATTTCAGTTCCCTATGGACTTTCGTAACGTTATATGCATAATATAACAAAGGAACGCTAGAGAATATGGATCCTAGTCCCCATCTCAATTCACAATGGTACTTAAGTTATGTACCACGGCCATCTGCTTCGCAGTCAAATATCCTTCGCTTGTCAGAAGAAATTACTTTTCTCATTCCAAAGCTTTGTATGCCTGTAAATAATTCCCTAAATGGTCTTGAATGTTATCCTCGTGGCCATGGTGGAATAAACTCTTTAGTGGTACGTGAACCATACACCCACATAATAAGACATTGCTACAAAACGTAGTTTGAGGATATTAATTTACGTACGGGCCGTATTAAATAAAGCTTATCGGATTAACTTCCTACCCATCTCCCCTTTCACAAAACTGGGAAGAACTCCAACAGCAGACTTTCGAGTCTGGAGTCTGGCAACATTTTTTAGAGATTCTTGAGAGAAAGTTGTAAAAGTCTCAAGTTCTCCGATGCTGTTACTAACCAAATAGTCAACCCGTAATTGTTTAGCCTGGAAATGGAATGGAAAAAGGAAATGAAGTTTGAACGCTTGTTATAGGAAAATCCAAGAACGCCAAGAAGTGGTTTTTGTTCAATTTGCTACCAGCAGTTCTATCTCGGCAGTCGACTTGGACTTATTTCCTGGAGTAATGGAATGTCCTTACGTCTGTTCACGTTTGGATTTAGTCCTTGACGGGGCTTTTATGACGCGGACGACTTTTCCACCAAGTCTAGTTGCACAAGTATAATTAAGTGCACTGGATTTTACTAAAGTCCTGGAGGAACTCTCAACTCCGTGCATGTATGTTCTGCTCAGTCTGCTCTATGTAAGCGGAGTTGTAGTTAATTGTTCTTTATGACGACGTAAAATGGATCAACTTCTTTCCTTCTAGTATTTTAGGTGCTAAATTGTACTTTGCTCACTTTGGGAACATAACCTCCGACACCTGCTCCATATACCGTGCAGAAGACTGCACTGCTTCAACTCTAATCCTTTTCATATTTTGAATTAGGGAGACTATTATGAAAACCGCTTGATATTAATGACTACAAAATGAGTTGAGAAGAATTAATTTCCATGAAAGTGTTATCGAAATAATGAAAACTTTTGCTACACCCTGTCATTTCGCGGCGGTTCTCGTTACAGAGGTTCGCTTAGTGTTTCTATTTTACTCGAAATATTTGATGGGAAACGAAGCTTTCTTTCTAAAGTAGCTGCTTTATCCATCCCACATGAAAGAATATGAAACGATAGCCATTTTATATTTTCACGGACAGATCCTTGATTCAACATAGGAGGGAAAGTGTGGAGAAGATTCAGGCTGAGTAAATTCCCCGGGCACTGCAGTTCCTCCTTTCTCCATGAAATATTAAACATGTAATCTCTTAGATTCCAAGTCCTCCACAAAAATTCTCTTCACGCAATACCTAACTAAGGTGGAGTATAGGCAAAGCTCATGTTAAACCCACTTGCAATACATTTATACCATCCTTCCGGACCTTCTGATCAATTTCAAAGGAATCAAGGGGTGTATTTTATTGAATCATTTCTCTATTCTCCTTCCTACATCAAGCTACAACAACCCCAAAACCGGCCCTGAACTATCCCCTAAAAAATCCGTACACAATTTATATCATTTTATTTCCCAATGCAGCATCATGTTTATTGCTATGTTTCAAAGTGAAGACAAGCACAAAGATATATGGACGCTATAAGGTTTGGATGAACTCAGCAACTTCCCTATTGGCCATTCCACCTTTGCTCACAATTTCTATTTATTGGTATTTTGGCCAAAAGGTTTCTGACTTATTAGTCAATAGATTAAATTCGGATAAACTTACACTGGAAGCGATGAGTTGATCTCGCGTGACTTTGGCAATCCATGGGTAGTGCTCTACGTAGATTTGAACTAGACTCACTATCAGGCCTGATGCTCCACAGAATCCAGAACAAAGCATCATGTACACTCCTATCACCTGCATTCATTAATAAACTTTTACAATGAAATATTACAAAAATGCGAGACATTGAACAAATCATGTATTAGAGAAAATAGCATTTGGCTGTAAATATTATCTCCTCCTCGGATCTCCATTTCGCTAATGAAGACCTGAGTGCCGTTTCAGGCTTTACAATCCTGAGTTAGGTCCCGGGGACTTGAAGAATAAAATAGATGAATTAGATTAAATTGACATCCGTCCGTACCCATCTGTGGTAGTGAATCGGAAAGGCATGGTAGAGAAGAGATATGTCAAGGAAGAGCAGCAGAAGAGTGACAAGAGCATTGAACAAGATGACAAACAGCATGAATCGGATCCTGGCCACGTAAGGCAACATGAAAAGTCCATACTTGGCTGTCCCTGAGTAAACCAAACATCCGAGACTCACTGCCGATGCCACCTGCAAAAAATCATTAAATAGGTCAGCTTTAAACCTTGTGGAGCAATATCATGCTAATATCATCATAAATCTAATTACCCAGATTGTATGGATACAACATGAGAAATATCACAGGCCATGGGGGTCGTGTTTGAAAAGGGATAATGAACTAATTGGAAGCAAAAAGCAATTGAGCTGGCTTGGTGCATGCATGCTCAGTTTCAATTCATCGCATTAGTCTGTCTCCTTTATAATGAAAAAGTTGCTTCATCAACGGGACTGCTGGCAACTGAATCTGGACAATTAGCTCCTTTTTGTTAGAATATTCTCCGGTCTTTCTAAGACTATAAGTTCCCCAGTGTAAAACCTACAGCAAATATTTTAATACTCTTGATTGGAGTGCCAAAATAAAAGCCGTTTGGAATGAGATGAAAAAGCTGTATTTCAACGAATAGACGTCGGTCTGAAATAAACCCATCTGGTTTAGTGTTCAATGACTGTAAACTTCTGATACTGCCTAAACTTAGGTAGTGTACAACCTTATGTGTATGGTATAGAAACGCCCAGTCACTATTGAGTTTATTTCCGGGAAGATGGGGAACAGAACTTTGTAGATGGAATAGATAAATCGAAAGACATTTATGAAAAATGTAATTTCTGTGTCCTCGTTCTGATATACGCTGTATATGTTTCTGGGAAAGCACAAGCTAACATTTTACAGTCAAGCAGTCTCAAGCCGGAAAGGCGAAAGCTCTAGTGAATCTTAAATCTAATGCCTATGTCTACAGTCTGCAAATAAAAGCTACCCAGAATGAACGAAATAGGCCAATAAAATAAGAAAGTTGGAGAGCCCTCGTTGAATACAAGAACAAATGCGTCGATTTGGGATTGTCAAGAAGTCTCTCTCTTCGTTCTGTCACCACTGAGGAGAGATTTAGTTAGAAGACGGTGACAAGGGGTTGACAATCTTCGTTGATAGTCTTGATAGTGTCAATTTCTTTCTTGTGCATTTTATCTAGAGGGTATCGGGTCTTATATGGCACTGCCCTATGAGTCTATGGCAGTTTAAATTTATTTGTTGAACTGACAGACAAAAACTACATGGGATGCATAAAATTCATTATTACCAAACATCCATTGTTTAACAAGCAATAATAAATACAAATACTATATGCATTATGGTTAAAACTATAAGAGACCGTAGGGCCGAACTAAATCTACTGTTGATAAGAGTGATAAGTTTAGTAACCTATTAAAATAATAGTTTAATTGAGTAACATGGATTCATATGGTACTAGTAATTTCCCATTTAATGTTAAAATCAATGCAATATAAAGATTTCCCACTGTACGCTCGTACATTATTTAGGTATTTATGCGTTTGGATTTGGATTCGCTAGGGACAGTCTGATTTTAATGTTTTATTCATTGTAATGGTTTTCCACCATTTTGCCATAATACAGTACAGATTTATGTACTTGTTAAAATTTTAGGATTTCAACCACATGGATATGCACATAGGTGTGTATCTCTTCATTGCAAAAGCTCCTATAAAGTTTGGGCTCTGTGAAAGGACTTGACCACAATGTACAGAATGTCTATATAAGCACGAGTGGTAAATCAAAAGGAATCAAACAATGTCTTAAAAGTCCCAAGAACTAAATGTGACATTTTATCTTGAGCAGGATGAACCTAAACAACAGAGGACATGGTGGATGGAGTTAGAATTTAAGATCCACTTTCCCGATTACTTCCCCCGAGTAGACAAACATTCGGTGTTTGCCCCTTTTGTAGTGATGTTTCATCTTCTTTTATGGCAATGCAGTAACATTACACAAGAGTTAAACCTCCAGGAAAATACGAAACTTCCCTTCCTTGTTATCTTGATCTAACAATAAATTCGGCTGGCAACAATTCATGAGCAAGTGGTCCTCTCCTCTAGGCTAAGATTTTCTAGGATTTCACAAGTAGTGAGAATACTGCAAATGTAAAACAAACTATTCCACTCTTTCAAAAGTAACAATCTGATCATAACTTCCAGACTCAACCCTTTTTCATACGAATGATGAAATTCAAATCCAAGATAAAGTAGCTTTTAATATTTTACGCAATTCTACACGGTAAACATATAGACGGTCATATATCCTAAACACATGTTGAAAATATTTTGACAGAACCATTCTATTCAGTATGAATGCAGATTGTACAAGATTTTATTCGGTTGAATACTGAAGGAAGTTGACATTGGACATAAGTATTGACTGTACTGCACATAAACATGCTCAAATGGTAGCACAAATACGTGTCTAGTTCACAGTATTATTGATGCTGAAAAATGATTAGTTCAAACAACTCAGTAAAAATTAGTAGCACGCATAACGAATGGGATCGATTTATACTTGGCTATACTGGATTTTGTAAAGCAATAAAAAATGAATCGTTTATTTTGCAAGTTTGAAGGAAGAAAGTCCGTGAAAATGACTTATAAATAGCCAAGCCAAATAAAATGTTTCTACAACTTATAAGACGTATCCATGTAGAACGAAATAATAAAGGATAATGATCCATGGCCTATTGTTGTCAAATCCGAATACTCCCTGCTGACTAAAATTACAAAGTGCTCATATCTGTTAAACACAGACTATATGTTCAAACACTGTGGAGTGGATATAATATTCAAATATATTAAGCATGAAAGAAGAGTCAATTGATCTTTTATGGTATCGTGCACAGTCTTGTGGTTTGTTCGCCAAACCTTTTACCTGAATAAAAACATCGATACTGAAATTGTATGGATATGCAGTCTTTCCATTTAATTTGGGAAAGCACAGCCGAAAGCCAAACATTTTCAAGCTTTATAAAATTGTACGTGGGTGCTGCTATCACATGCACGGCTTCGAATTTCACTCAAATTTCAAGGGGAAAATAGTTAATAAAATAAATCAGTCTCATGTCAAAGGAAGAAAAAGATTTAGGAAAATCGACTTACCAATAGGATAATTCTGAGTATTCCAATGGGCGTCTTTAGATGATTCGTATCACAATACACAGCGATGGGTCCACCTTGCCTCGTTCCGGGGTCGTCCATCTACAAAAGGAGTTCATCGCCATTGAATTTTAAAGGGTTAATGAGGCATGCAGTCTATTCTTCTATCCCAGCTAAGGAGCTATTAAGGTTTGGTACTTAAACTTAGGATAATTAACATAAAAGGAATCTAAGCTGATAATACGCTTACTATGATCGGTCTAAATTTGGTAAGACAAATGAGTGCAGAATATGGTTGGTTGGTTTTCAGAAGGATGAATCGGATGGTTTGGTTTTGATTAGAAGTAGTGTTCTTATTAGAAGGTAAATGTTAGTAGTACACTACGTAATTAGTAACTCAACAATTTAAAAACGTGCTGGATAAGTAATAGAGAAGAGAATGAATATTGGTGATTTATATTATGAACTGACTGTGTTATTGTGGTAAAGGGCATGCGAATCCCAAGAGTGGACGGAGGTGCGGGAGTCACAGGTCATATCAAATGGCAACCGGGAGACGGAGCCGTCGATTTCGAAATCTTGTAGGTCATCCGTATGTACACTAACAGGTTCCAGGTCACGAATCTCATCCAGAAGGGCATCGATCTCATCAGTGGCGTACAAATCAGAGACGGAATTGATGTATCTAGCCGAGGCTGAGTTGGTACCTGATCGGAGGCTCAGCTTCTCACTCACACTCAGCTGGGATTTACTCCAATCTCTTGGAATTCCGCACTTGGACGGCATTGTCCTTCCTTATTGCTGAAATCAGTATCACCATCACCATCCCTATTGTCCTTTATCAATCCCTCATTATTGTCAGTATTACACTTGGGGTTCTGAACCTCGGCTAAAACCGGCAATCGGCTTTCACCTCCTTTCTCCAAAATTGTTCTCGCACCCTCGGCTGTACTCACAACTCCTTCAGTGTTCAACCCTTTCTCACATAGCAATAATGTCCAAGACGTTGTGGGAGACCAATGACTTGGCCCTGAGACCCAGGGAGAGGTACTACCACTTCTAAACCCACAACTTGGCCAAAGGTTCGAAACGGAATGCGAGTGAATTCTCATATTTTCTTTCGGCAATTCCTCTCATAATAAATTTAATCTTGCTTCACTGTACACTCCATCGTTCCAAAGTACACTGGAGTTCATACAAATGCAAGTAGAGAAAGCAACAACTCAGCAGTGGTCTGTCCTTCTACATCCAGCCTGAGTATGATACACAAAACACTAAAAAGTTAGTAAACGTCTCCATGTAGGAAGTAAAGACACAAGCATATTCACTCTTGCAAGTATACAATTGTCACTTAAAATCAAGTATTTTTTTCTCGTAACGCACTCTTTCCCACTAGAAAGTCTTGTCGTAGTGAACTGGCAAAGAAGGAAAGCCAGGTTGTATTTATTTCTCTGTGTGTATACACACACTGTACGTAGAGAATCTTAGTGAATGGATTCGTTTAGTCTATCTGTCTGCACCTATTGCCTAAGTCCCCATATTTGGAGTGGAAAGTGAAGCTTATACGTTCTCTCCCTCTTTTGCTGTACTTTCTTGTGAACTGGCTCTTGGATGGCATGGACAGAATCCACCGAAATCCCAATCCGCTGAAACCTAGAAAGCTTTCAGAATCCAAACCGGGATAAAAAGTAGATGCTGTTGAACCCTTCGACGCAACTCAACTACCGCAGTACTGGTTCAGTTCCCATCTGATTCCTCAACTACCTATTGTCAGTACGTGCATGGAAGGAAGGTACACTGTCTGGAAATAAGGACTGAATATAATGTGCACCATAGATCGTCCTACTCCGTCCTGTCCCCTTTAGGATGAATCGACCCGAATCCCACCGAATGTGGTGGCCACGGATCAATAAAATGCTCCCTCCCTTCCTTACCATTATTATCCGGGAAATTTCCCGGCTCCGGCTTTTCCCAAGTAAACTTCTAGTAAGCTATTCTCAGAATTTTGAAGCAAATAAGTGCCCTTGTTTTTAAACCTGTACCCTTGTACTCGTCTTACTTTTACTCTCAGGAATGAAACCACTCTTTCTTAACAGATTTTCTTTCCTTTATGGATGCAGACAGAGTATCATTTTTCATACGGAAGAATACCTTGTTTACGAATCATTTTGATTGTATTTCCCTCAAGTTTCAAGTTAAATCTTTTTTGAAAGATCTATATGGGATAAAGATCTAGCTTGGATGTATAGGAATCATCCCTCGTGAATCTGAATTGGACGATGAGATGCTTTATTATGTCTTTATAGCCACACTATCCAGAATCTTCTCCCTCCCTAGATACAGAAATCTGTAAAGTATCTCACTGACCGAGATGGTGTAAAGTATGGGATTTCCCCTTCCGTGCAAGTCTAGGCTCATAATGCTCATCGTTATTCCTTCACCAATTCATTTCCATTCAATTCAGTCACCCTCTCATTGACTATGTTTTCAGGGCCGAAACTAGAACTGGTTCGGAGCGGAGGGAAATTAAATGGGATTCGTGGAACGCTAACGGTTTTGGTGGAGAATTTCATGTGCATTGTGGAGCAAGTATCAGATTATAAGAATCAGCATGAGCATACTAACTAATCTTTAATTATACTTGTAGGCATCCGGAATCACAAGTTAGGCTCGTGGGATATTAAGAGCTGTAATTAAAACGATATCCCATTTCATACCTAATAAATATTCATTGCTCCCCAAATTCTCTATTTTTACACAAGTAATTTAACACTCGATGATTGTAGGGACGTGATGAGAATACAACATACAACATAAAGATTTTAGACAAAATTATTTTACAGAGATTTTTTTAACAACGTTTTATAATTTCTATTTCATATGGAATAGTATTTGCTACACGTCTTCAACGATCTTATAGCATTTCATAATTGACTTAACAAGAAAGTCCGAAATATGATTCTTTTAGGATAGAGTGTCTTCAGTCTTGTCTCAAGTTTTCCAAGTAACTAGAATAATATAAAATAACACATCGTTATGAGAGTGATTCATCGATGTGCATGACTAGTTTGATGCTATGTAGTTTACTTATAGAAGAGGCTTTTTCTGTGTACAGAGAGTAGACATCGTAAATAAGGGTTGGAGAAAAGATTATAAAACTCCTAGGCAGTTGATATGATGCCCTACTCTAGATTCGAGGGTTCGCCAATCGCCATGGTAATAAAACCATTGAACAGTGCATCTACTGGATTTTGGAAGCCAACAAGGGAAGAATAGATACAGCAGCTTGAAAGTAATCCCCACCATAACGCAAGTTAAAACGTACAGCTCATACACGGAAAAGTCCCAGTCACCATTGCACCAGTCGCAGTCGGAAAAGGGTAGTAAGTTCCCCCGCTTGGTAATCTTGAATCTGATCGGAAGCTTTTTACAGCTCATGGACTTTGATAGCTACTGAATTGGAAGCTTTGGGAGCATATTATATTTTTATTGTAAACAATGAACATAAAAGAATACATTATAATGAATTAAAATG
Source organism: Agrenia bidenticulata (assembly GCA_034694785.1). Classification (NCBI taxonomy): domain Eukaryota; kingdom Metazoa; phylum Arthropoda; class Collembola; order Entomobryomorpha; family Isotomidae; genus Agrenia; species Agrenia bidenticulata. Next base: position 59,127 of record JAQFYM010000186.1, on the reverse strand, counting down.
AGACCTTAATACCTTAAATATTTGATAACAGTTATGATTCATGATAATCCATTTGAAAAGCTTGCATCTGACTTAAGGGGAATCCCAAGGTTTAAGTTTGCTTGGTGGTGATGAATACCCTATGAATTTGCTTGGAATTGGAGAAGAATAAGAAGGTAAGATGCAACTTGTCCAAGAATCTGCTGAAATGAATTATTAAAGTTGTATCAAAATATTAGCTACACCCCACTCAAAACTTATAGCATTGAAAGGGCTAAACTTTCGTGAAAGTTAAACTCAGGCAGGGAAGATGCAAGTGAAAGGGATGCATCTGGTTTAAAAAAAACTAACCGCAAATACTAGACTTCGGTTAAATGTTAATAGCTGGACGATGTTGAATGTAGAAGGTGTAGTCGCTATTAAGTCAATCAATAGCTTTTTCTGTTTAAAGCATAAATAAATTATTCTCATTAAGGCCATGCTTTTGAACATACTAGCGATTAAATGGATTATTTTACGACTCTTTCTCACTTCTAGTAGAACATCAATATCATCACATCCTATGTCTGCTATACGCAATTCTTGAGCAATAGCCTGTTCCTGGGAATATATAAGGTGACAATTTATTTCCAATTAGTCGAATTACCACGTTTCTTATCAGCCGTGGACTTTATCAATTATACGACATACCTGTACAGTAATTCGTTCTATATAATGCGTCTTCGATGTAAGTCGAAATAATATCACAATCAAAAATAAAAAACCGGTTGAGGAGGCTTTTAAAATACTATCAAACCCAGATCGTTGAATTATCAGAATTAACTCAAAAGCCGTTCCACAAAAAATCACAAAAAGACCCATTACATCAATTAACAAATTCAAGCCCTGGATTTTTGAGCTCAGAACAACTTGGGCACGAGCTGCTTCCGTTATCTTCATCCAAATGCGAACATCGGCCAAAGTAATTCTCGTCATTTTGCTTTGTCGTCGAATCATTTCTTTTATCTAAAATTCGAAATGTATTTCCAAAAAAAATTACGACATTGTTTAGGTGCTTGACTCAGTGTTATAGAAAATACCTGCGTGAAAGCTTCTTCACAAGTCCTTAGCATATAAAGAGCTTTGAAATCATTTCCAACCATCACGAATGCTACTCCAGTAAAAGCCAAAAAAGCAGATATGGGCTTATAAGTTATTTTAGTCTCATTTTCCGACTCAAGCCCAACGAACGGGACCATTATAGAAGTAACAAGAAATACGAAAATTCCTGAAATAATATTCGAACGCTTTCGGAACTTAAACAATGTATAAAATACATCATTTGAAGCAGTACAACTGTTCTGAATAGATTCCTCGAAAACTGTCCAATTATTCAGATACAGTACCAAATTGGGTGTAGTGCGTACTATGTTAAGCGTATGAACAATTATAGAAATGGGAAATGTCAGGCCCAAGGTTGTATGAACGACATTCTTAATCCCTTTGTTACTGACCGAATTTTGAATTTCAATGTTTTCCATTTTATTTACAAAGCTGGAATCCAAATTTTTAGTATCAGATCAAGCTAATGAATTGTTCCTTTTAAACTACACGTAAACTTAAACTAAACATAACTGTATCAACTTACATTTCAATTGGCATCGGGATGTGCAAAACTCTATCTAAAATAAAAATAAACCACAATCCGAGGGCAATTGAAATCATGACGATGGAATACAAGAATTGTACAGACTTCCAGTTAAATTTGTATGTATATATATCTTGGCCACGTTCTCCCACTGAATGGGAAATGACTATGGGATTTAGCCCCAAAATTTTGAAATAAATAACTGCTGGATAAAAGAAGCTTGAAATATTTCTTTCTACTTTGGCTGAATATTTATCTTTCCCCAAAAGGTCTATAAGGCTTAGATCGTTTTTCGACATTTTGGTCGAATTGAAGTTTATGACCACAGATGACTTTACACGAACACAATGTCTTAAAATTGCAGAACGGAATTTGATTCTAAATTGTAACGACTGGGTTTTATAGTTTTCTTCACGGCGTTAGCCAGCGAGACATTTGAATAAAATATATATGCAATTTAGCTAATTGAATTAGAACAAAAATGACTAATGTTTTTGAATAAAAAACTTATTCATCCTAGTGTTCATACAAACTATCCATATTTTATGATGCGATAGTAGAACTATGGCTAGGAGACAAATAAACTAAAGATAAATGAATGACGTTAATGCCAAACTTTTGAAGATGATTATCTAGGTTACACACCCACATTTACAAATATAGTTACGCCTTCATATAAAACAAGTGTTTTGTGTGCTCCAGTTCCTGCCAATTACACTACAAACTACAACTTTATTTGTAGCACACATTGTCCATAATTTGGCATTTCAATTAATTAATAAAACAAATGACAAGTCAGTTATCCAGGGACTGAAACTAATTAATTAGGGTGCCATTTGAAGTGATTTGAAGCATTTTTATGATATTTTTAAAAACATACATAAAATAAAACACTTATTAAAAAAACCGAGTCCGAGAATAAGTTATGAATACGATGTGAAAATTGCAACTTGCAACGATCAAGTATTGCCTACTTGTTGGGTGTTGATTAATTTGATTTTATGAACGAATTTAGGGATTTCATTGACGTATATGCTAAATAAAATACCATTGGTAAATATTAAGTACATAATTTCACTGTCATTGACAATAATGGAAATCCAATAAGGAGCTTTAATTTAGTTAGTGTCGAGATACAAGCTTTGCAATAAAAAATATTTGTAGATAAGTTACGTTAAAAATTCCATACGTTCTTACGGTGCTTAATATTAGTATTGCTGAGAGGGAGAGATCTTTGGATCCGTTTTGTTTTCATTCAAATCAAATACTGAGTATTGATAGGGTTTTATTGGTACCGTACCCTCCACGCCAAGATCGTCGTTCTTTAAATCAAATTAGTTTGGACTAGACTGTAATTGCATCTTGGTACCACAACCCATAAAATGAAATAAACAGTAAACCTTTATAAATACATTAGAAGGTTGAACTTGCTGAGATCCTTTTGGATCTGAATGGACTATGGACCATCTACATTGCACTGCAGCCGTTTACGATGCTGAAGTCTGAATTAAATCCAGTTAAGACAGGTCAACAGAATCAAACACTTGTCACTCAGGCATTAAATAAAATCAAAGCTGCCAGATAACTCCAGAAACATCTAGATTAAAAAAGGCAGACGGCTGCATCTTACAATATCGGCCATGTGATTGGTTAAAATGAGAATGGTGAATTTCCACTGAACTCTGCCCTGATCTTGATCTAAAAATGTCTCGAATATAGAGTTCTTGAAAGTTTAAACATACTTACGTATTTTTCCGTGTTGAAGATGCGTTATATGAAGTTGAAAGTCCGTTCTGCTGTGAATTTAGAGCGAAATTTGCTAGAATATAGAAAAATAGCAAATTTCTGTGGTTTCTAAATATGGATAAAGGGCATGCATGCAGAGAAAGCTAGTCAATACTTTTATATGAATAAATTAAATTCATTCATTTACTAATCTTGCATTGAAATTAAAGTGTGAAATAACAAATAGATTCAAATTAGTTGATATAAATAAAGTATTCCAAAAGGGTCAAGTACAATTGTAAGCCATTACGATTGTTACAAACTTCAGCAATATGACAACATAAAAATACCTAGAGTTTTCATTGGACTCGATTGATTGCAAAAGGCAAAGGGACATATCTTTATTGATGAGCTGAGCACGACCTAATACTCACACCAATGTTAATTTAGATGGAAGTGATTACGAGGTCGTGCTCAACTCATCTTTAGCTTTTAAGATATCAAATCTTTCATTGACGGCCGTCCTCAGTTTGGGTCTAATTAAATATGATTGAATAGAATGATGTGAAGAGATCAGTCTTCATATGCCACGAAATTTGGACAACTCTAAAATTTCAACTACAACCTACAACAAACAAATGTCACTACAGAATGGGATGGGTTCAATTATTTTTTTCCAAGTCAAGTATATTATCAATCAAATTCTGATCGTTGGATTTATTTAAACATTTCTTCTGCCTCTTCCTCTTTTCAAGGAAGATTTTATGGCGTTAATAGTAGCGATTCGTTACAGTCTTTTGATTTACAAAATATTACTTTAAACACACTATATAGTGAACTATCGACCATCATGGCAGACACACGTTCAATTATAGTAGGGAAATGTTAATCTTAAATAAACAAAATGCTCCAAGGAACTAATCTCAAAACGGCTGTATAAAAATAGACGAACGGAAGATAGCAATAAAGTTACAGGTGGATGTACGGAAAGAAATTTTTCAAATCTTTCTTATTTGTCAGCTATCGTTCCCCTCAAATTCATTTCAGAGTTTCGAGCTCCATACATTAATTTCGTCTTTGAAGATTCCCCTTTCAATCTGGAAATTAAAGAAATAAAATATTATAACGATCCCATCAAATTTTTAAGAATTACTTCCTGTATGTAAATTTTTTAAGAATCAATAATGCATTTAAAATATTGTAAGAGTATCATAAAAATTTACCCTATGGAAATCGGAGAGGACCAAGGATTATTCACCAGGATTTGAGAGTTCATCGAGGTTCGGGTTGTCGGCACTTCCCTCTGAAGTCTCCAGAATCTACCTCCAAGTCGGTTAAAAAAGTTGGTAGAACTCATTTTCCTCAAGTTAAAGTTATTTGGCAAAGGTGTGTAAGTTGATATTGGAAAGGCAGGTTGTAATTCGTTGAATGAATGACGGTATGTATTTAAGGCGTTTAAGTATTTAAATGGTTATTAGGTTATTGCAGTGTAGCAGCTCAAGTAGTGACTGATGAAAACTAATGGATCATGTTCCGTTTTATAATTCTAATTCCCGTCAAAGATGTCAATAATGTTTGGACTTCAGGGACAACAACTTGAAAAAAGTATCCACTTCTACTGGCTATAAGCTACGACACTAAATGTTATTTTCAATAATAGTTAAACGTACGTAGTGTTTCTTATTATTCGTGGTCGGTGTTTAATGAGGAATAAGGAAGACCGCTCATGTTGAGTCACACTATATCTCTTAAAACTGTTTATATACCAAGTTACGTCGTCTGTCCATCGTCATATAGCAAATGTATGAAAAATACTTCACCAAAGTCCAAACCGTAATGCAACTCTGGATGTCACGTTTTGTTTTTCCATTCAAACTCTGTTGGGTTGATTATAAGTTGAACTTAGACATACCCCCACTACTAACCAACAATGTTCGATCTATTCGTCATAACTATATCTCTCAAGTGAATAAACCGATGGGATTGACGAATAAATTTATATATATCTTATTGGACCTTTGGACTTACTTCCTGCCTCATGAAATGAATTCACCGACTTTTTAATCATTTATGATTTGTATTTCAAAGGCTACAATTCGACAGAGAATTGTCTGGAAATCTCATATCTGCGTATCTTATGCAAAAATTCTGCATTTTCCCCAAATAGATGTTTATGTCAATAAACATCTTTGGATTTCATTGAGTTCGCTCGTAAACTAACAAACTTGCCATTACAACTCAGCCCGAATCCCTCAAATTTCCATATATAAATCCACACTAAATTTTCCCTATATTTCAATAGTAAAATAAACATAAAAATATTCCCCATATGAATCAACATATTATTATGACCCTAGGGACTTTTCCATTCTCTCCATCCTACTAAATCCGATTTTGCCCTTTTTCGAACTTATCTCTCATGTTAACCCTAAAAAGATATGTACAAAATTTCATTTCAATTCGATAAATTTAAAGAGAGTTATATGATCTCATAGTCTAAACTCCTAGAATCGGGTTAAAACTGTAGGTTTCCTGACAAACTTCAAAAACTTTATAATGACATAAAAATTCAAAACCTTGAAAATATTTTATAATTTACAATACCAATAAAAGCTTATATTTCCTTTGTCCGTAAAATCATGAATCAATATAATGATGAAAGTTTTGGATTGCTACATTCAAGTAATAAATGAGAAGGTCGATCTCCTAATTTTTAGATTAGACTTCCGTATATCACACTGCCTCTTGTATTAGAGTTCCCCGTGTGGCCCAACTCCTTTTCCGCCAATATTTCCCCATTCAAATTCAAGAGGACTTTCAACTCTAAATCAAAATACCGTAAAAATTACTCCCTCATTTCTATTTCAGGTCAACTCAGCTAAAGAGCAAGTTCAATTAAATTCCAAACCCCGCCGGCTGTTCCCTTGTAATCTTCAATTATAATACTTATAAAATTTTTTTCATAAAGCTTTGTCTTGTTATAAAACTGACCTTACGGATGTATGTGTTTCTTTTGCAGTCTATGGCATTTGCCTTAACCAAAGGAGGTCATCTTCTAATTCAAAATAAAGTCAAAACCTTTGGGCGACTCCTTTCATCTGTTGCTGTTCCTGGAAGTGGTGAACCAAATTTTCAATCCAAGTCTCCACGATTATTATCCTCACGGTTTAAGGTACGTCAGTCAGCCTTTGACTTTCTCCGTTTATATTCGAATTTGATGACTCTTGATTGCATGTTTTTTTCTTGTTGTTTTCTTTTGGGTTCTTTCTTCAAACTCTGCTCTTTTACTTCTGTTATGGAACAATATGTCTTTTAATGGAGATAAAAGGGTAGGTGATGGTGATAGGGTGTAGGGTATAGGATAGGCTGCAAGTTTAATGTAATGGAACATTCATTTGTATTTTAGATCACGGAGGGATGAAGTTTTGGTTGATGGATCGTAGTTTAGCAGCATAACGGTAGTGAAGAGAGCAGCCCTGCAGTTGTAGTTAGAAAGCTTTTAGTTGATTTGATAGGATCAATTGAGACGGTGGCATTTGTGCATGTAAACGTTCCACGTGGAAATCTTTCCTTCTTTCGTTTTCCTAGCCTAAGGGCCGACAGAATCGTTAGGATAGGACCATAGAATTAGATACTGTGTACAAGATTGGATTTCATTGGACTAACAAGGTCATAGGCTTAAATAGGCTATAGATTTACTTAAAATCCCTTTACTAGTTGGTCTAATTCTATGGTCATTGGTCATGTATAGATTAGAAAAGGAACAAGTGCAAAACACAGGCATATAAATATACAATGTTCACCCTGAATTTGAGTAGTTAAAGAAAATTTGTTAAAATTGTAAGTATGTTCTAATTCTAAGTATACCTCTTTTATAAATCAAGAACGGGAGTACTGCTACAGCAATAAATTCGACAGAAATGGAAGAAAACTTTGCCATTACGAAACGGGTGCGAACGGCTTCATCAGGGTCTTCCAAAGCAGCCAAGCCTCATTCTAAGCATAAGGAAATACTTTGGCCACCCATCAGAAAAGGGATGACTGTATTGGAAAAGTCAGCCTTTGATAAAGACATATCAGTCCCTACAATCGTCATTTTCGAAGATCAAATACATCCCGATATCCTTCGTAATGTGAAGCCTTTTCTCCTAAAAATTCAAGGAATAAGACCAATTCAAGAAGACGAACTTCCGGCGGCTGACGAAAACAATGCAAATCGCAGGACTAAAAAGGTTTATTTAAACCCGGATGTACTGAAAAAGAATGATTTTGCAGCGTTCGTTCGGGATGAAATAAAGCTTGAACCAAACAGCATTGCCACGATACGGCATGACATTGTAAAGTTTAGTTACGAAAATTGGACTTGGAGCCAAATCTTTGATTCTGTTTTGCCCGACGACCACGACAAGGTATCTAGTTTCTCTCAGGTGGGGCATGTCGTCCATCTTAACCTACGTGACCATCTCCTGCTTTATAAACATCTGATCGGAGAAGTATTTTTGGACAAAATTAGTCATGCTAAGACAGTTGTAAACAAGTTGAGCAACATTGACAATACGTATAGAAACTTTCAAATGGAAGTTCTTGCCGGTGACCCCAAAACTGTCGTTCACCTCAAAGAGAATCGCTGCGAATATGAATTTGACTTCGCTCATGTCTATTGGAACTCTCGACTTTCCGCCGAACATGAAAGACTTGTCAAATGGCTGCAACCCGGGGATGTTTTATACGATGTTTTCGCTGGAGTTGGACCTTTCGCCATTCCAGCAGCAAAAAAGAAATCTATTGTGCTTGCTAACGACTTAAACCCTGAATCCTATAAGTGGCTTGAACACAATACAAAGAAAAACAAAGTACAAGATTTCGTCCGCTGTTTCAATCTCGATGGAAGAGACTTCATCAGACAAACTTTGGCAAAGGACATGATGGACATACTAAGAAAGTCAGAGAACTTGGACAGTCCGGAAGCCTTTGATTTTGTAAACAAGAAATTTCACGTTGCAATGAACCTTCCAGCAATAGCTGTTGAGTTTTTGGATGCCTTTTGGGGAATTTTAAAAGGAATTGATTCACATCTACTCAATCCAAATTTATCCGTCGTTGTTCACGTCTATTGCTTCATTAAGGATACTGAAGGCTTCAAAGAAAAAGCTCTGGAATTGACCGAAGACAAACTTAACTATAAGCTACAAAATGACCAGGTCTTGGAGGTGATAATGGTCAGAAATGTCGCACCAAACAAAGAAATGCTCCGTGTTTCTTTTATTATACCCCATGAAATTTTGACAAGCACACCCCCAAATAATCCACGAAAACGGAAGCTTTCGGACGCAGAAAATGTATAGTTCAACTTGTAACCAAGTCTTCCATTAAGTTTAAGTCTGTATCTATGTCTAATTATCCCTCACTTTAAATTTCAAGCCCAGGTGAGCAATATTTAAAGGATACCAAGACAGTAGTGCATATAATTATGGAGAAAGTTAAGGAGAGTAAAACAAGCATAAGCAAATCATTGGTGTATAGTTGAGATGGTGGCGGAGTGGGAATAAGTGAGTTCAACTTTGAAGTACTCTGTTAAGTTATTATCCTTTTCAATATGCAATAATGTTTTTCTTGTTTGACTGTTAGTTCAATTATTTAGATTTAGCATTCGTTAGTCCAAAGTATTAAGTATGTTTTAAAGTTTTGTATTTAATGTTTTGACATCTCCTTAAATTATTATCTACAGTTTGTTTTAATCTATCCCTAAATGAATAAAAAACAAATTTATGTGATCAATTCGTTCCAATGACTGATTACGGATCCAGTGCGTCTTTGCATACAGTTTATCGTTCTCCACAGTTCGAAAACTATAGAACGCATACAACTTGTTCCTTTTCTATCTCCGGTCATGATCGTGGTGCGATTTCATAATCGATTCAATAGTTGTTATTTGATTCTTAATAAATATCTTATCTGCTCATGAAATATTTCAATCGTGTAAGTTTTACATTAAAATTTCCGCAAGAACTAAAGTAAGAAACCTCTTATTTACCAAGGCGTATTTCTGTTGCTTGAACAAACTAAAACATATTAAAAATATTAAAAATATATGATTCTGTTTGAATTTCTCTTTATTTTTAATCAAACTTTTAATCCTATTAGCTACAGCCATTTTGAAACAAATTCTCATAAAGTTCAGTTGAAAACCAAACGATGTAAATATGTAAGTTCCACTCTTCAACAAATGCTTCTTGTTTGGTCACAGGGGTCCATGTCCATTTGTTGCCTTAGTACTCGTATGTCTACACGATAGTAATATAGTCTCATAATATTTCGCTGGAGTAAATCAAAGCGAAAAACAACTTAAAAAATGCATGATGCCACTATCATATTAGATTTGTTGAGATGCCAGCCTCGCCTCTCCTGGTCTTATTAAACCAATCTAGATTAACGGACATGCTTTAATTCAACTCTGTCTGGTTTTTAATTTTTAATTTAATTTCGAGCATGAACTTCACCAGCAGAAGTTTTTAATAAAAATAGATTTTTGAATAGTTGGAAGAATTACATTATGAATGATACAGTATTAGTTATCTTTTATTTTTTTAATCGAAAACGCTTAAGCAGAAATATGGAAGTCAAATGTATTTATGTAAATGATCCCAATGTATGTTTTCTATGCAGACCTTGAACTTGAGGCTGATAATGAGTGAGGGAAACGGAACTTCATCGAGTTCAACACCATCCTTCCAGAAGAAAGGGAAATCAGCAGGGCTAATTATTATTGGAGATGAAATTCTGAAAGGCCAAGTTGTAGACACCAATTCCCATTTCATGTGTAAAGAGCTTTACTCTCTTGGTGTTAAAGTATCACGGATTTTAGTGATAGGCGATGGTATATCTGAAATAGCAGAACAAGTGAAAGCATTCTCATCGACATACGACTTAGTAATCACCACGGGAGGGATTGGACCAACCCATGACGACATGACATATGTAGGAGTAGCAAAAGCATTTGACGAGCCAGTAGCTATTCATGCTGAAATGGCACAAATGATGGACAAATGGTTAGGTCACAAAGGGTTCAAGAAAGAGGTGATCATGCGAATGGCCGAATTACCTATCAGCGCAAAATTAATCTTCGATCCGACCCTCCCTGTAGCTAGTTTCCCTATAGTAGTTGTACAAAATGTCTATGTGTTCCCTGGGGTCCCTCAATTCCTTGAAAAGATGTTTCCTAGAATGAAAGATATATTGGATGGTGATGGTGGTGGTGGGGCTCCCAATCGGTTTCATTGCGAAATGATTTATGTGAACAAAGATGAGCTGTCAATCACGCCTGAAATCAATTTGGCTGTAGAAAAATTTAAGGATACTATTACGTTTGGCTCTTATCCGGTTTTTGGAAATCTATACTATTCAACTAGGCTTTCCATGGAATCCCACAATGATGAAAATATTCAAGAAGCTAAAGATTTTCTGAACGAGATTATGCCTCAAAATAGTATCGTTGCTTATGATAGTCAACCCCTTGATACTGCTGCTGCGAAGGTCTATGAAATAGCTCAAGACAGTCAGCATCCACTTCATGGCATCGTCAAAGATTGTGTCACTGTAAGTTTGAACACTGCTATTAATTTTCAACTATTTGAAGAGAATTATAAATAGATAAATCAATAAAATTATGAGCATTAAAAACAAAAAGGATTTTATATTTTGAAAATTAAAGACAATTGAAGAAGCACTGGACAAATACGAATTGAAAAACGTAATGATATGCTTCAACGGAGGGAAGGACTGTACCGCATTGCTTCATTTGGCTCATGCTGTGATAAAAAAGAAGCTGCCACAAAGTACGGAGCAGCTTCAAACCTTGTGTATTAGAGGTGGCAACCCTTTCCCAGAAATGGAAAGTTTTATCCAGGAATCCACCAAGAGGTAATCTATATCTTTAGATTTATTTCTTATTTAAGATTTCCGAAATCGCATGATATGACTGTTAAAATCCAGTTGGTTTGGAATTTAACAAGGTTAATGGGAAACTGGTCAAAGGTTAAATGTCTAGTATTTATGTCCTAATCGGGATAGAAAGCCTCATATAACGCATATAATTAATACTTTGTAAAGTGAAGCTGAATTAACCTAGTCACTTGAGTTTTGGAAAGCCAAATACCATTATTTTGATGAGACTTGTGATTTAGTGGGTGGCATTGGAAGTTGTTGCCTTTGTGCTTTCACCTCCAATAATCTGAATGTAATTTATGGCTTATGGAATAATATAAACGCAGGGAGTGTTAGTGAATCTCGTGTGCTTATGAAAATAGTAAATAAAATACAATAGAAGAACAGAATATCTTTCTTCCTCTGGCTCCACACCCACCACCCAAACAAAAGGATAATAAGGGGGAAGAAGCGGCTGAAACTTTTGCATTATTGAATTAATTCATGCAATCTAAACCGCAGTAATGAAAAGACGCCTCTTCGCTTTCACTCAGAGTAAAAGCCCCGGCTGGATTTTACTACTTTGTCAGCTTAGCCCATATTATGTAAACTTTGACGCAGTAGCTTGATTTATTTTCTCGAGGGTCGGTATAAATGAATCCTAGTATTACAAGTTCCATAATAGGAAACTCTGGAAGTTTCTTCATATTCTTAGGTCCGAGTTGATTCACAGAATAGGATCAAATGATGCCAATACCTCACGTAGCTCATTGTCTAACTCGGATAGTTTATTACTCGCTACCGTGGATTGAGCCGGATGGTTGTATTTTTATCTCTCCGTGGTCGAATTTGTAATGGTAATGTAATGATGTATTGCTATAAAACTTTTATGATGTTCTCTCTCCCTTGTAGATACAATTTGAAACTCTGGACTTACAACGGACCCATTCAAGAGGGTTTACGACAGGCTTTGGCTCAGCATCCGGAAATGAAAGCAGTACTCATGGGTACTCGCCGTTCTGATCCCAGCGGTCAGAATCTTACTGGCTTTCAGGTTATCTGATTTTCCTTCTCATCTGATTCCATTACCTTAATAAGCTAGAGGATGAAACTATGATCATTGGATTGTCTGAAATCTAAGTAGCCCGGCTATATTTACACTGGAATAAAACCCGGTATCTCCATTATTTGGGGTGACCTTCTCTTTGCGTGTTTTTACCCAGACTGCATTTACTTTTAGATATTTACTTATTGATTTTTCCCGGACTGCCAACCGATTTACAGATATCTTACTTGCATGGCCAGGCGGAGTTTTAGCTCTAAACCTTTTATGTGTAGGGTGGATTGAATTCGACCAACTCGACTTTTCCAACTCCAATAATCCATGTACAGAAAAATAATCGTTGTGCCCTTTTACTTGACAGTTTTGAAACAATTCGTTTTTTATGCAGAAAATAAACTTTGTTACGATTTCAAAGAGATTACGAGAAGAATGAAACCATGAGATAAATAAATTTAAACTGTTTTCTATTGATTTTATGCTGACAGATGACAGATTCAAGTTGGCCACAGGTGATGCGCGTTTCACCAATGCTGGACTGGTCCTTCAACCAGGTTTGGCAATTCCTCCGAAGCTTGACATTGCCGTACTGCTCATTGTACGATCGAGGGTAAGATTTTAATTTATTTTACTCTTTTCTCGTGCATATGCATGTATCTTCGTAGATTAGGAGATTCCAAACTTATGTTCTTCCTGACCGATTGGAATTAATGTTAAGCTATATGGTTTTCGCTTGAGAATTCTCCTGCATACCAAAAATAATTCATTTATTTTCAATACTCTCTAATAGTAGTATTAGAGTGTGCAGTATTGGGGAAATAAATTCTGCCTGTCAGTGCTTGTTTTCCATTTGAAATAATATTTGATGCTTACTGAGTTATTCATGAAATGGAATGGACAGTGACTTGCACAATCGTCGAGTGTTAACTATTGCGTTTAAATATTGTAAATTTTTTTGTCGAAAAAACGCGGTGCTGGAAGTACTTGAAAGGTATACACGTATCCACTAGCAGTTTTTCAGAAGCTAAACTGATCCTACAAAGCCCCAGGAATAAAATGAATCAAGATTGATTACGCTCTCATACTTTCAGGACATTAAATGCCATTAATGCTGACTGCAAGTAAGTATTCTTATTCTAGAGCTCACGTGGAGAGAACAAATTGCTCCATTCAAATGTATCCCTGTTGTTTAGTTTTGACAAGTTATTCTTAGATTGCATTAAGGTTAATACGCAAAATCCTCATGACTTTGGTAATAAATTTTAAACGCAATCTCAACCACTGCGTTTCCTTCCAATTCTAAATCCATGGCAGGCAGTGAAAGTGACTTATTGAAAGCCACCATGACTAACTTTATAGGGAAGATATAATTTACATTACAGCCTTATCGTAGAGAACTTTATGGCTAATGGGATTCATCACATAACATTACATGTTCCATTAGTACATGCAGTCACCCATGTATAAACATATGCTTACTGGATTTCGTGAAATGTGGCAAAAGTAAAGTCCAATTTTTCAATGCCAGTTTTTGTCGCATAGGTGTGGCTGTCTAGGTAGTCATTACCTATGAATTGATTTGAATACCAAAGAGGTTTTTCAGCTACACTAACAGCCTATGTATAAAATGTTGAGCAGGTTTTGTAGTGCTCAATGCCAAATCAATTTTTAGTCATTGTATTTGACCCAAATGTTAAAATCCACTAATTTATTTCATTCTACTCGAGAACTCGACAACCATCCAAGTTTTTTCTTTCAAAAGTCACGTACTGTGAATGAACATTTACTTGGAGCTTGGGAATGAATGTAGCACTGCTTATCAAAGATATTCTGATATGAAATCGGGGCTAAATTGCACGTGCCCCTTTGAATGTTTTTGACATGTGACTTGTTTCAATTCTGGTTATCGGGTGGAACTGAATAAGGTGGTGTTGAGAATGATTGTGACAGGCTTGGCGTGTCAAAAGTCATTAAGGATTTGAAAATTACTATCTTAGAGCATAGTAAGTCAATCTGGGCGAAACCTTTCACAAGGACAACCTTTGGGAGCGGAAGTCTTTGGAAATTATAGGGTAGTGTAGCTTTAAGATTCAGGATTGATATGCCACAATATAGATTAGGTTTAGTAGGTACCTATAGCAGATTTGGTCAAGGTTGCCTGCTTTCCCTCAGAGAGTTTGACCTTAAGGTTTTGGGTTCTGGCATTGGTGTGTTCCACTGTATCCGTAGAAAATTTCAACGCCTCAAAGCCATATATTATAAATGCTAAAGCTCTTTCATAATTGAAAGAATTAACTATTAAATAGAAATGGGGCTTCTAATGAATTCCGGTCGCATTATGCATAAAGAGAGATTTCTAGACAATTAATCTTATTGTGTTTTGATTTAAAGCTTCTGATTTACTCATTAATGATACTCAGCCGATTATGAAATCAAAGGAGGGCAGAGAGGGTAGATATAGAGGATAGTAAAATGAATTAAAATGTTTCAACTAATTTATTCAATCAGTCCATAGGCCCACTTTCCATTTAAAGAAAAATCCTCCAACGACCTTATGCTATTCCATACCTTCAGAGAAAAGGACATATGCGGCACGAGTAAAAGTTTGATTCATTAGTTGGTGGGGGAAGCTATAGAGAGGAACGAGGTTAGTTCAAGGCCCACTTGCATGTCACAGAGACATTTCCAAGGAGTGTAAAATGCCAAAAAGCTGTAATATCATAGAGCCTCCCGATATGTATATTCCACACTATAGCTCCAGAAAATAATAGTTATGTGTACAAAAACGGCTTGTGATGAAAGTAGCAGGAGACGGATGGACTCAAATATTAGTGTCATTGAAAAACTTTACCATAAGACCAGCCTTCTATTAATTCCTTTTCCCTTCCATGGTCCCACTCCCAACTGCTACTTCTGCTCCAAAAATCCTACTCCAGCCATGAGTTAATATTTTATCTGAGGGGAATGAAATTCGATTGGAATCGTAGTTGGTGTATCCTCCTTTGAGTATTCCTATTCAGTACCCCTCGTTTGCTTAGTAAAACTCATCCATGTAGCTTAGCGTGCTGATGGAATCAAGAAAATTTACTAAATTGTCCAAAGAGAGGCCCGTAGAGAGCGGAATGAGTTTACGACTTTCACCTTGGCTCCTTGTCTCTCATGTGGAGGGAAGGTACACAGAAAGAGATGCTTGTAAGTGTCGTTTTTACTACTTCTGAGCCAATCCTCCTTAATAGAATGACGAAGAGTAAGCACACTCGTTCAATACATTTATTCTTTGCTATTGTAAGAACACGAGGCGAGACAAAAAGAACGGCTTCAAGTCAGAAATCATATGCTTTAAAGCCCAACATGCATGTCAAGGGCTTTTGCTACTAAACATGGCGTATGTAAATATCAGTCTCGTTTGAACTGTATGGATGAGCACATGTCACTAGAGTAACGATCAGGTCTGGGATGATATGCTATTATTACCTGCTTCAAGGAGACAAAGTGTTGATATTGATTTTGTCACAAATATCATACCGTTTGATCGGTTATCACTACAATGAAAGGGCATGGGTTTGTTCTCACCTTTAATCCTCTTTCGGGTGTGTCTTCCTCACACTCCAGTTGTCTTTACTAGTATTGACATTTGCTTAAGCAAATACGGGAAGTAGTCCATTTATATTCAACGACTATGATCGATTAGATTTAATTGGGCAAACAATTTTCATGTTTAGGCAGTGTTGACCTGTTACTGTGATAACTGTTCGTGTGGGACAGGAATTTATATTGAACTGTGTATGTTGAAATTATTCGCTTATACAGCATTATGCTTAGCATCACCGTATCGGATAATTTCTTTTAGCTGTCATGAGTATGGGCGAATGTGTTACCCATCTGTGTAGATGTAATAAATATGTAGAGCATTATACAAAGGTAGAATCCCTGATAAATTCTATGCATTCATATCCTTGTCGACCTACATTAGATTCTGACATTCAATTCCGGGGATGCCACGGAGGATGGGAATCCAATTGGTATATACAGTTCCCTCCTTTGAATTTCATGTGACATTCTAATGTGAAGGCTTTTAGTAGTGCATTTATGATGTCAAATGTATCAATGTACGCAGCGGATAAGTTTCCTAAGTATCTGCTTCGTTATGAACATGTAAAAGATTGGCGTCGGGTAACGGTGTGTACTTTGTCTACCTTTTCAAATGTGTCAATTTTCACACGCTAGTTTCTTTTTTTTCTGCATCGCTTCCTTTCCTCGTCAGGTCTAGTAATTTCTATGCACAGTTGAGGTAGAAAGTAGGACATTTACACATGTTCATAACTGAAGTTTTTAATCGAAACACATTCTGAGATATAGCAGCAGGTTACAAATCCTGCGATTTACCAGCGCTGAGTTATTCCCTGCGAAAACTTTGTTATAGTCCAGTAAAGGGCAGGTATAGAAAGAGCCCTGGAAAGTACTTTCCCCTCAAAGCTGAAAAATGTCCATTGGCGCAAACGAGTACGATATTACGTTACTCGTATAAATCTACTTGCCATTGCAACCTCAACCAGACGGCCTTTCCGTATGGAAGTTGTTCGTAAAGTGCCTACTGGGAGTGAAACTGGAAGTTTGAATGTAAAGCATGTTCACAAAATGAAGTGTATTTGCCTATATCTTGAAATTCGGGAGAAATATTGTGACCGTTTCGTGTTGCAATCGACAGGGCCAGTTCAAGCCTGGCTTGGTTGGTAGTTATGGCTCTTATTTGCTGCTTGGATATTTCACAGGGAGCTTAAGCATTATAATTTAGTGTTGGTATGGCTGAGAGTATTATATAAAGACTTGTGTTTCACGAGGAATGGGCTGTCCGGTCAGACCCGTCCAGCTTTATGTACTTACCTGCATCGCTTTCTCTTGTTGCGGTTTCACATACTTATGACTTTTATTCCACTATTTCCACCTTGGAATTACTAATATTCGTTCTCCAGCCTGGATAGGTGCAGACCGACCTAGTTATGCCTCTTATCTTCAAGTTTCATATTTTAGGCAGGAGGGCTGTTCTGCACACTGTTTTTAGGTCGGTTTAGGGGGCACTTTCACGTGCTAAATCGTCAAGTTGTTTAATATTCCATTTTCGCATGACTCGGAGATTGAATGATAATGACATAATAGCTATATGAATGTGCAGAGTTTGGGAAGCAGTTCATATTAGTTTTTCCAAAGATGGAAAGATTGCTTAATTTTTAGATTTACATTAGTGCAGTATTGAACTAGCAAATTTATAGTATCCTTGTGGGCTGGGTTTCAAACGATTAAGTAATGCTTTTAACCGGAGTTTAAATATGCGAGCTTATAAGCCTCGTTATTTTCAATTAATTGGGCCTAGTGGCAATCATCTTGGGTATACTTGTCTTGGGATAGAGTTAAAAACTTTTATTTATTTTGTCGATCTATAATAAAATAATAACACATGCATATTTTAACCATGCAGTCTATACTAGCTTATGTGGGGAAAACTTGACGATATACATACTATACCTGGTGGATTTACCACCCACAAAATGTACCTTATGTGTTCAGAGGGACACTGTTTATTTTTTAAAGTATTGGACGAGCCGATAAGCACTAGTTATCGCCAATGGTTTGTTTTACCCTAAAATTTACCCTTCTACGTAAAATGTCTCGAAAACTGTCAACTGCTCTCCGAGAAATGGAAATATTCTATAACTATAATTAATACAAATCACAAAGCTATTTGTGTTAACAAATACCGAGTTCTCTTTTCACAATTGTAAATGTAACAAGAAAATATTGCACAAGCTCCAAAACGTATAACATACCTCAAAGTATGAAGCATAAAGTAGGAGAGTATCGTGTGGCATTGAATTCTACATGGTTTAGAATTGACAGGGGAAGATTGCAAGTTTTTCGGGCTTGTACCTCTACATTACCCGTGTAATTCAGACAGTCGCCTGTCAGTTCTACTCATCCCATGGCCCCTTATTGGTTCTATGTAATAGGTGTCCACCTGGATTGATCCCATATTCCTACCATTCGTCCAAAGAGAATGTGTATGAGTGAGTACCTTCCTTGCAGTAGAAGTGCAATCATTACGGCTTTTCTCCTTTATTCAATCCACCACCCTTTATACCCACCCGTTCGGGAATTTTTACCTACTGGATTTGGACTAGTCGAATTTACCTCTGCTAAGGAGCTAGTCGGGTAGAAAAGGGTGCTCATAATGCCTACGGAGGCATTTCAATGCATAAAGGCCAGTCCAGTCGCACACTCTCAAAATACTTTGTTTCCAAGAGTGATCCAATAAAAGTGATTAAGCTTTGGAAAGACGAAGTGAAATAATTTACTTCGATTAAACTGCATCTACGTTTTCATTTGTTCCCGAGATGAATAGGAGTGGAAGTCGTCGGTGATTCACACATTGTGTACTTCATCCCTCTCGGGATATCTTGAGATACAAGATAGTAGAATGAAGGTGAAGATAGCTTTTGTGCTTTGGCTCTTGTGTGTTTCTCCGTAACGCCCACATAACTCCTTAGGCATCATCAGAGGCGATGATAAATGGTTTTGGGAAATGTACAACTTCTTAAATCCAAGGTTTAAAGTGAAAACACATCCTGATGGAGCAGCCTACCTGGAGTCGTTATGATAATCCTTATAGTACTGGCTTGAGATTTATGACTGAAGGGTTTGGGTAGACTTGGTTTGTGAGTCGCACTTGATCCTGGAGGAAAAGATAAGAGAAATACGTCGTGTAAAAACCTCAGGAATTATACTCATCTCTTGTTACTGTCTACCATCATTATCACCTTTATTCAAGAGCCCCCGTGAGGAGTTTTAATGATGTCTCCTTAGTATTCAGACTTTCCCCTTGCGTCGATTTATCACTGGAGTAATCATCGTATTATTGTGTGGTGTGAAAGCATGCCAATTTGAATATGTAAATTGGACCAAAGATAAAATACCCACCAGTTCCCCTTCAATTTGGAAAAAAAGAAGGAATCGACTCTTTCAACCGGGTGCGGTTTTAACATTTAGGAGTTGGAAGTTGGAGTAGAAAATTGTTAATATTAGACATTATCAATATTATCCTGCTCAGGCCAGAGTGCTCTTTAACTCTTTCCTCTGCACCATGAGCAAAATGGTGAATTTACTCAGTGAGAAATTTATGTGGAGAAAGTTGCGAGGTGGATTGAATCGAGGAGTCAAGAATGGTCAAATGGGTGGATGGATTGGGTAGGTTTTATTACCATAAAAATAAAGCCGAGTAGATCATCCCTCAAATTTTCATTTCTGCTTCCCCAGTCTCTCCTACTCAGCATTGGCTTCAATGATAGAAAGTAGAGGAACTTTGTGAGGGGAAAGTGACTGCCCCCTCTTCTTCTCAAACTCTAGATTTACACAGATTTAGGAAAAAGAGACAGAAGTGTTCTTTGGTAGATATCCTCTTAGAATGGCAAGACAAGAGAATTCCGTGTCATTTACTCTCAGACTCTATTTACTTGGCACTCACAAGCAGCCGAGAAGTGTCGTTCTCATTTTGTCATTGGATTAAACTTGTGAGCATCGAATAAGTGGGGGTGGGGAACCCTTTGTGGGATTTTGGCTTCCCAGTATTCCGTGATTTCCTTGGATGTTTAAAGGATTAAGGTGCATCGGTGTTAAAAGTCAATTCTCCGAGTCAACCGCAAAGCTCAAGCCGGGGCGGGTGATACCGGTAAGGATTGTGGGAGCTTAATCGAAAAGCTTGCACCCAAAGTATGTGACAGTAGACAGTATATTGGGATATTGGTGTATACAGAGTGTGGCGGAGATGGTAACTTTTCTTTGATATCGCACAAGTGATAAAGAAAAGTTTGAGAATAAAATCTCCAAGCTCAGTCAAGCAACTGTAGAACTTTTAATGGATCTTGCAAATTTGTCCGACGGGTTTAAAATAAAGTTTAGTTTTAGTGTTGGCTCCGCTGGATTGACGTTTACTACATATTAGTCGATTCATTCAGCCAAAGCTGGGCCAGTCTCAAAACATTTCTGTTTCTTCCTCAAGAATTTTTTGGGAAAAACGAGTTTCGTCTTATTAAACCCGATTTTCATGGAAAGATCGTTTCATCCATTTCCCCACTCACTCGAGTTTATCTGCCATCATTTTGGGGTTACGGTTTTTTCTATGCAGAGAGATAAAACGAATTCGGTTAACTTGTAAAACCACTAAGACATCTATATAAAGAACCTTGGGGGCTTATGAAGCAAGGTTTTCCTCGCACACATATCAAATGCCATCAAGTCCCTAGGGCACTTGAGTGTCTTAACTGTTATGACGAGAGTCATGAATTTAAAAGGTTGTTCGTCACTGGAATTATTCGACAGTAAAGTTCATCATGGGAAAAGCTATAAACTCGGCCGAAATCCAACTTGGAACAAAGGAATCTTGTCAAGTTTTTAATGCCTGAGCTTGAATAATAAACACCAAGGGACCTCCAAACCATCGTTATAGATATCTAAAAACTCCGCAGAACCACATTAGGGCTACACGTCAAAAGAAACGGTAATGGGGAGTGGTAAGAAGGTTTGTGTCTGGTTTTTAGCAAATTGCGAGGTTCAGCTGTGTAGTACATTGGCAGCATTGAGTATTCTCGGTGTCGTGGTAGTGTGTCCTGTCATGCTGGACCCAGCTATTGACACACTTGTGAGCCAATTTGATGACGGTATGTGTCAAACCGTTTACAACCGGTACCTAACAGGCCTGTCAAATTGCACCTGGACATCTTGTAGAGAAGGTTGTACTGCCGACATATTTTCATGTTGGCACATTGTAGTCGTGTACCTTCAAGGAGGTCAAGAGGAATTTGATGCCTACCACAATCGTGCCAATGAAAACCTAATGCAGGAGTCAAGTGTCCACACTACCTCTCAATCTAATTTACCTGAATCTTCCAATCCCACCTTACCCTCGTCAACTCTCAGATCTAAATCTAATGCTGCATATGAAGAGGAAAGTGATACAAATCACAAAAAGAAATGGATTCTGCCTCCTGGCCATGATTTTGAAATACATGACCACAATGCCTCCTTCATTCATGATATAGAAGCAAATTTGAATTCAATAATGAGTCAAATTCATCAAAATCTAGATATAGAAAGTCTAGGAGGGAGTTTGATAAATGTAACAGAAACGAAAATGATTCTAGGAATAGGTGCTCTTCTTCCAAACCCTCAAGGGTGTGTGTACCCTTCGGAAATTCTTTGTGCGGATTTCCGAGCTCTCTACGGGCGAGTTGGTGGTGAAGTGTTCCCATGCTATATTAATAGGGCGAATAGGACAATCGTGGTGACAAGGGTTGATAAGGCGGGTGCAGTGCGGAATATATTTTACTCAATAATTCCACTCATCGCTGCCTCGGGTATTTTCACATACCTATTTTACCGGGTTGGGCTGATTGGGAAAAGACGAAGGAGAAGGAAGGCAACGGGAGATGAAGAAAGTGGGGCAGAAAGTGATAGCGGGACAAAAACTGATAAAAACGCTGCGATGACCAACGGAGTTCCTTCAGTTGTGACGAAAAAAGTAGTTCGAAAAAAGTTCCTCCCTAGAAAAGACTCGAGTAAAAAACGGAGGAAGGGGAAGCTATTCAATAAAAAGAATTTACTCTCGATTAAGCAACAATTGTCTGGTAAAAGTAGTCCCAGTCCCTCTAGACGAACGCCAAGTATCTCTATGATGGGTGCGTCGATGTCTGATGATGGCTATGGAATAATGAGTACTACGAATGCCTATGTCAATAATAATCGCAACTCCGTGCAGCTCGTCTAAATATCCAGATTTCTATCGATACATAATCCAGATACCCTATTATGCCAATTTTAAAGACACGAACCGAATTCCGAATCAGCATTACTCACAGCAACTATACTCTCCTCGGGGTGGTGGATAGCGTTCGGGTTGGAACAAATACAATTTAAGGCCTCAAATATATTGATAAAATTAAAACTATACAATGTGAATGATGAGATAAAACATTTTGAATGGCTCCTTTTTCCGTTTCTTTCTAAAAACTTTCTCCGCTGGACTGGAAAAGATAGACATGTTTGACTTTTGACTTTATCATATCATATCCTAGTGTTTCAAATATATTATGAGGGGAGAAAGGAAAACGATTGAAAATGCCTAACTATTTGCAACCTTGATTTCACTGCATTGCTGTCATTCCATTTTATTCTACTTGGCCTTCACAATCACCATATCTGAAAGTAAGTTTTGAGTGAGTTTTGAGACTTGTAGTGAAGGGATATTTTCTAATTATAAGTTTATTTATGGACTTTGGTTGAAATAATCAAACCCTGCTCCTTGTTCAAATGTGAAGTATCACTCGGGAATTTTTGAGTACTGTAAAGTAGATCGAGGTCTTGGGCGTTCGATAATCAATGAAATTTTGATGTGAGACTCTCTTGTCGTAAGTACAGGTTGCTGCCTGTGCCCTACATGAAAAATTTTCCCGTTGCGCAATTCAAGTTTACCTATTCCGTGAAATATTTCACCCCAACCCCTTTTTGGTTTAATGAACATCAATGTAACATGAAAATTTCATACTTGATTAGCAGTTTTCTCCAACCAGATCAGTTAGCAGGATATTTTTAGGGGGAAAGCAGGGAGAGAAAACGTTAATTGAAGGAATGGAAAAGGCTTGTAACTCCATGCAATTCAGCCTGTGTAACTCGGATTTAGTTTTGACATGAGTTTGTATATGTATATTCTTGAGTTATAAGGTGTAATTAATTCATCGGTTGTATTGCGTCAATCATAGAGGATGAACTATAAATGAAACTTTCCCCAGTTCCAAGTAGAATTACTCTATGTAATATTTGTCTCAATTATGAAAGAGTAGTAGGTGTAGAGAAATTAGAATTTAATTTATATAATCGGAAGTGGTATACAGCCACTAAGTTAATTTGCTACTCATTAAAAGTATGGTGTGATTTCCATTTCCTGGAGCCAAAGTCACCTTTCAGTTTCAGTCTTTCTCAGACTTTCCCTAGTCACTAGTATATAGTATTGCAAATATGTTCGCATATGTAAAATTAAATGTCTGAATTTTCCCAGTGGCTGTGTTAACTTAGGTAATCCAGCAACCTTTTCCATTTCAAGCAAGTATTTCATTTTAGTAGTGCATGGACTTTTATGGAACATTGGTCACGTAAAGAGGTCAAGATGGAGCGAGGCTATCGCTATATCCTACCACCCAGAACTTTCTTTTCATTAAAATATATTAATAGTATCCTTTTTTGAATAATAAAACTTCTCTACTTGCTCGATTCTTCAAAGCTCTGTCAAAATTCAAGGCTCATTCAAATTCCATCGAGTACTGTCCGATTTTTCTGTAAATTACGAACCAGGTAGAGAGTCAGTGAGATACAGCCGCGTTATTATTTTATATGATGTAACCGTGAAATTCAAAACCCAAGAGAGGTTGCTTGGGAGCAAAGGTAGATATTAACCCGGATATTATTAATTATTTAAAATCCACATTGCTCGTACATATATACTGGTCTGATTATTCTATCTATAAAGTAGACTTAGAGTAGCCAGCAGGAACGTGGCATTCGTTGATTTCTCTGCTTTCAACCGGATTAAATGTTATCTACTAAATGTCCGCGTGTCTCGTATTATTTCGGTTCATCCTATTTTGACGTTTGACTTGGTTAAGTTTTTCCTCTACGACGCCGGACCTAAGAATTCGGAGAAAGCGGTTTGCCATGAAAAATTATACTTTGATGAATACTTGGATTGGAGAATTTTTTCATGCTTGTTGACATTTTGTCCATGGAAGTATAATTTGGCCTTAATTGCGTTAACCAACCCAGAAATTATTTCTAATTGACCATACAAACCGAATTTATTATGATTGTGGGTTCAAATAATGTTTCTAAACATAATTTGAGTTGAGAACACCATAACGTACATGCATATTCAGTAATCGTTCCACGATTCGTTCGTTGTGCTTCTAGGCATTTTCTTTGGGAAAGATAAAAAAATTATTAACTTTTTATTGAGTTAGAATTTTTAGATGGCATTGAAGAAAGTAAATATGAGAATGTTATACAAATAATTTCTTTTGGGTAAGGTAAAAAAATTCTTTTATCAACCTAGGGCAGTTCAAATTGATGAGCTTGATGCAAAATGCAAAACATTATGACATTATAGTATTTAGTAGGATTCAATTCCTTGTGTCTGATGCAGGGATATAAGTTGGTCAAACTGAATTGAAAATAAATAGCCTTTGGGTTTGAAACTGAAGAGTGGATGAGATTTTTGTAATTTTACTGGATTTAAATGACCTATTTAATATCATGAAATATACTATCTCGGTCATTTCTTATTGTTATATTACATATTAATGTTATTAAAATTGTATATCGTGGTAGCTGCTTCAGGATATGATAACTTATGGAGTTTTATGAGTCAGTGAGTATGGGCTTCATTTCCGATACCGTGAGTTCCAAATGACCCTTGTTCGTGAACTGGCATAATTTCTATCGATTTATAATTCGTTTCCTTACATACGTACTACGTACTAATACGCGTACGTACATACATAGTACGTGCTTTGTTATCCAAAAATATTGAATATTAAGTTAAGTATATCGATCAAATCTATCCTACAACCGTTTTGTTGCTTAAGATATTAAATTTTGGTTTTCTAAGTTTAGGATTATAATTTTGAAAAACGATTCATTTTTTGAGTATCAATTAGAAGGCTATGGAATTTAATTTCTCATTTGGTTTGGATTATTCCCTATAAACTTACTGGCCATTTAGAATATTGTTTCCTACCATCAGGACTGGAGTTTGAAGGCTTTATGAAGATTGCTAAATTCTTGAATCTTTCTCAGCTATTTCCATCAATGTCCGAGTAAATGTGTGTGAATAAATTATAGTGTTCATACATAACTTTAACTTTTGTCGAGGCTGCATACGTCCATGCCAGTATATTATTATGCTAGACTATAGAGATGCCTTTATGGAACAGAAACCACAATCGCACACGCAAGCCAAGAAATTTGTTGTACGAACTTAGTTAATAGGAATTTCGGAGGATTGAAAGGCCATTGCTAACGATAAATGAACGACTACCACAAATATGCCATGAAATCTTGCTCTTACACAATTAGAGATAACGTAATTTTACTTTCAGCGAGGTGTAAATTCAATTATAGTTTGCTATAAAAAATGTTGGTGTTCCTTATATTTCAGATACACTTCAATTGGCAACCGCGACAACACGATCCCTAATCCAGCATTGGCCTTTGAGGCAGAAGATGGAAAGAAACTCTACCGACCTGCCTACACTCTTCCTGATAGCACTGCGGAGCGCTGCGGACGACAGTGAAATTCGTACCCAATAGTTTTGAAATCTAAAAAGTATTTGTAACCGTAATCAATTCCTTCAAATCAATTTCATTCACTGATCAGCGAATGGCTCACTGAAAATATGAAACCCTCTGTAATTAGTACTCAATCAATTATTATCAATGATTGCAATTAAATCGTCTTTGATAGTGTCTTACCTAATGTCAATATACATACCAACTGGCTGTATACATTATTCTAAAACAATTCTTAGTTGAAAAAAAATCATACGACATGAGTAAAGATCCAGTAATTTTATATCCATATTTATTTAAAATTATTTTAGTGTTTAATTATTTCACTTATTGACAAGGACATCTTTAATGCTATTACTTTAAGAATATTTGAAACATTTTTAGCTTCTAAAAATGATTATGTAGTATTCACAGAATTTATTTGAGCTACGAGCAACGAGTGATTGGCTGTAATTGATTTAATTGCATTATTTGAGGTTCTTAATATTTGTATATTCGGTGTCAGAAAAGTGACATTGTTGACAATTTAGTAATTGAGATCACCGATGGTGTCACAAAAGGAACGTTTCAGTCATATCTACGTTTACGAACGTTGTAATCCTCTTAACAGCTTTTAGTGTTTTAAAGGCTTCTAGAGTTGGTTGGTGTTGACGCTTGTCATGTTTGATTATATATTGTCACTAGGAATTGCTAATAAGAAACAAGCAAACCACTTTGTTATTGTCTTACGGGTTTCTTTAGTTTCAAGTGCAGAATAAGTACATACTATAATTTTACTATATTTGTTGATCAATTCCTTGGCATTTAGTATAAGTTTGGAATTTACAAACTTATAACCGAGTGCAGATTATCTTAACTGAAGCGTGTTTACCTTACTTTGGCAGACTACTGGTAATTTCTACGTGAATTCCTATGCTGTTTTATTATTAGCCTATTATGTACTCGAAAGTTCCAAGTAAACATTATGTATCGATTTGGGGCATGAGATTTCCGTTCGCTACATTAGCTGACATACACCAGCGTATATAAATTTTAAAAATTTTGCAAACTCTGCATACAATCCTCGTATTCTATATATTTCAAGCTTTTCAATGAAACTATCAATGCTAGTCGACATAATTACTAAGTAGTCACCACGATTATGAAATACGTTATCTCTGTGTGTTAACCCGGTCGTACAGAGAAAACTGTAATTGGCAGTCAGTTCACGTGCCTTAATGTAATTAGAATTGAACCCCGTATTATATATCAAACATCAAACTTATACTCATATGTATAAAGCTTTACTAAAGTAAATCAAAATTTTAAGTCGTACATTGTAGAAACTGTTTAATTAGCCGATGGACAAAACGCAGCCTTTCAAATATGATGACGACCTTTTAAAGCATTTTTTTGTCATTTTTTTGAAAGTGGAAATGACAGTGGTTTCAGTACACGATTACAAGTACTATTGAATGTTTTAGAATAATCCATCATATTAAAACTTATTAATTTATCTCCGATACTTTCAGAAACGCTATCCGTACAATACTGGTAAAAAAACTAAGATGCACGAACTACTGAACTACTACGGTAGTTTATAAATCTTCAGTGTGATATGATCAATGGTTCTACTGAAAACAACGAATAAGGAAGTCATACTTAATTTTTTAAAGTTTTTAAGCATATAATTCTGTGAATGATTGATTTAAAAATAGTTACGAAATAAAATTTGAATATAATAAGATATTTCATTTTTATAACCTTGTCCGGCCATTGTACACGAGTGACTAGCAAAAATCACGTTTTGCATCCCCATGGAGCATTTTGAGTTTCCAGGAATCAGTAGAAATGCCAGATTATCTAGGCTTTTCCGCCCGAATTAGGCTCATCTTGGCGTAAATGGGGATTTTATCCTACCAACGCTAGATTTAATTAGCCATCAGATTATAAATTAAATATAAAAGGGGTGAAACCTTGCGAAGTTGGAGTTATTATTCGTTTGTAGGTGGTAGTGGTCAAGCCTTGAGTTCTTCTTCCTCTGCCAAGTCTCCGTTTCCATCAACCCTCGTTCTCCTGTAGTTGTAAATTCGACCTATTTATCAAATTTTGAACAAAGATCCACGACCTTTCTTGTGTACTGTTGGAAGATCCCCTTTGAAACAAGGGTGGAAAAGATGATAGGGAATCTGGAAAATTCAACCGGGCCATATTCACAGGCATACAGGTAATTTTTTTATTTACATTCAAAGCATTATATTTCACTAGACCTCTGACCTCTCATAATTTCCGACCTTTAAGTCAAAAGCCTGACGCAGTAGTAGCAATAGAATATTTGAGCTTACAATTAGACGAGCATAAACAAAACCGATTCATGTATTTATAACACTTGAGGGAAAGGAGAAGCAACCCTCAAATATTTGCTTTTCCTCAGCTCCAAACAGCACAAAGGAGTATTTCGACTCGTTTGCTTTACAGTGTCTTTTAACACCAGCGAACAAGGAATGCAATGTGAGAAGCTGGCATGTATCTAAGCAAAGAGTGCGAAGATTGGAGATAGACAATTTCAGAGTTGAGTAATGATATAATTGCCCCTTTTATCGATAATGACACGTTTGTTTGCTCACCATTATGTGATAAAGCTCTATTGAGACTAAGCTAGTTCATTCACTCTTGATTCACAATGGATGTAATCAAAACTAAGCAATTATTCAGGCCCAATATGTTAAGCTTTATCTCAGAAAGTTAGTTCTCTAACTTCATTCACATCTTAAAATAAATTAGATTACACTTGTTTCATCCTACCCTCCGAGCTTCTGAGCTACAAGCTCAGCTTTCAGAGAGAAAACTGACGTGTTTTGGACAGACCTCTGGACAAGTTTCTATGTTTTTCAAGAGTCATTGACTTTCACTAAACTCATTTATAATTTAGGGAGGGTTACAGTTTTATGTTGGGTATTGAGTCTCCAGTTGGGTTGTGTAATTACTGTTAGAATTGTAGCATTTGGCTTAAAATCCATAAAACCACCATAAAAAGTTCTTATATTAAGTAAAATTAAAACTTAAAACTTATAACGCGTTTGAGTGAAGGATAGGATAGTAGCTTTACTTGATTCTGGGATTTTTTTAAGTCTCGAAACTCGCCAAGATTTGCCAGGATTTTTTAGTCGATCAAATAAAATCAATTGTCAGTCATATTCCGTTTCCTGTTGTCTTCGATTTCTCGACGAATTGTTGGCATCTACTGTTCTATTTCTATGAAACTTCTAAATCAAAGAGATAAAAGATAAGGTCTTGCATACGACCCAAGTTAGAACAGGAAGGGTACGTGATTTTTTCCTCTTCTTGTAAATATGAGTCAGAAATAATTCTGTTCTGAACAGCATATGATAAAGTGAATAAATAAATCCGCATTGAAAGTATTGAAACCTAGGTAAGTTAGCTGAAATAAAGGACATAGCACATTCGTACATACTATCCTCTGTACATTAAGATCTATTCCTAAAACTGCTGCCTCAACTGGCTATTAGAATAAATAGGAATTGTGGTAAGAGTAGGTCAAAAGAACGACTAGGGTTAAGGGAGACCTTTGGATTGTCGATGATTGTACCCAGGTCGTATGTTCAGAGTGGTATTGATTTTTTGTAAAGTATGGCCATCAGCTATCATCATCATCATTTCTTTTTATTCAGTTTGCACACTTACGACCAATAATATTTTTCGGTCGTTGTACAATAATAAATAGACTATTCATTCCACATAGCGTGACAATTTTTGGAAAGGACGATTCAAATCTTTGCATGAGAATTTCTCATTTATCGTCCCAAAACCCCACTACGTTGAACGTTGATTTCTGCTACAAGGTTGTAATAATAAATGGGTTGTACTACTAAATTCAGTTTTTTTTCTATTCATGTCCCAAAGTAGGTATAACAATATAACAGCTAAAATATTGCATATATTAGAAACATTTAATTTCAGGCCATTTCTTAGTAAATTGGGGTCGGCTATAAAACATTTTTTAAACAATGAATGTGAAGACCTGCAGTACTTTTTTGTACGGTTGTGGGTTGAACAAGCGTTGAAGAAAGAAGCCAAAGATGGTCGATCATTAATGGACTCTTTAGGGGTGAAATTTCTTTGCGATATTGAATGGTAACACAAAGGCAACGGTTTTAGGTTTTCATATAGTTTACTTTGTTACGGGCTGTGGTACAACGGCTTGTGTTAATTTAATACGTTGTGCTGGGCGACGACGACAAGGGCGTTTCTGATCTAGATTTTCCATGGCTTCGATACGACTCTACACAATTTATAATCTTGTAACGGCCCTGGAAACTCCCTTTTAATTCATAATATTATACAATGTCGCCCATTTTCGAAAAGTAAATGCCTTTTAACTAACCCATGAATCATTTATTTGGCTTCATCATTCTCAAGAATCATTCGAAGGAATTTAAGCATGCATATAATTATACTCACTGGCTTCTAATATTCAATGAAAGGGTAAGTAAATTTGTACTCCAAGTCTTCATTGATTTGCTATATATTTTCTCAAACTGTTTTTATGCTTAATTTACGGAGGAAATTATTAATTGGCTTACTAAATTTGGCCTACTAATAACTCAATTTTCCATACCGAGGATTTTTCAAACAATTTATCCGTGTCAGTAAGTTCGTTATTGTATTAAATTCCAATATTGTCTAGACAAGTGTTCCGTATGAATGGATGGAATGCCCCTCCGGAGTATTTGGACTACGTTCATCCCCACTGGCTCAAGTACGAAGCACCAAACCCCTTCATGCATCATATGCTGGGAGTGTTCTATATCGTTTTTATGCTGGCATCCCTATGTGGAAATGGAGTCGTTATATACATATTTTCGACGTAAGATAATTTCAACTTCAAATTTGGAATTATAAGCACGCGTTTTGTTAAGATGAAACGAAGTATTTGTAAGATGAGAGCTTCGAAATTAAAAGGCTAAGAAATGCAAGGGAAATAATTGGTCTGTGTTTTGATACAGCTGTAAGTCATTAAGGACGCCGGGCAACCTTTTCGTCGTCAACTTGGCAGTATGTGACTTCTTAATGATGGTGAAAACTCCCATCTTCATTTCCAATTCCTTCAACGAGGGTCCACTCTATGGTCAGATCGGATGTCAAATTTTTGGGATCGTCGGCTCTATCTCTGGAATTGCTGCTGGTATAACCAACTCTGCAATAGCCTTTGATCGATATCGGTGGGTAATTTTTCTGCATCGTACCACGTTCTTTTAAGTTTTTTAATAGATATTCCAGCAGAATATTATTTTATTACCTGACAAATTTGTTTGGAAAAACAATCCAGTTTGGAAATCAATCCCTCCCAAAAAAATACTAAAACATGCAGAATGGATGTTAAAATCTTTGATTTTAAGTATACAGGATTTAAGTTAGTGGTGTAATTTGCGCGTCTTTCTTTGTAGAACCATTTCGATGCCATTTGACGGGAAGCTCAGCCATGGACAAGCGTTTGGACTTGTAGTTCTCATCTGGTTTGTAATCTGTTGTCTTCTTCACTTTTCTCCCTTTTTATCTCGAAAAATTTCGAGATTCTACCTTGGGAAAATTCCCTAATTGCTCCCTTAATCCTTATACGAGTTGTACGAGGTTATATTATATATTTTTCGTTTTCGATTTAGGGTTTATGCCCTTCCATTCACAATCTTGCCCGCTATAGAAGCATGGGGTCGCTTCGTTCCAGGTACTAGCTAAAATGATTTACTTTTAGTTGGACATGGCTTTATTTTACTCAGTTTTATGATAATTTTCCATTATATGAGCGGGCACGCTCACGCGGAACAAGCGTGCATTACTATATAGTTAGGCTGTTTTTATAATGATGATGAATGATGTGAATATACTTCCAGGCGTGAATATCATTTTCAACATTTTATATCATAATCCCAGGTGGTGCTGAAAAATTTCGCTAAGGCTTTTAAAATCAATGGAGAATGCTTTTAAAACCAATTAGGAAGGCAGTACACGCTGTTGTATTGATAAAACCTTGTTAATGCGCTAGAAAGTTGTCTAAAAAGGTTTCCCGGAACCTTGTAACATTTGTCAGAATTTAGGTTGGTAAAGATGGACCAACACCCACTGTCCAGACTTTCAACTGTTTTACACCCAAGACTATAATTTGTGTCTGAAGTTTTCTTTGCATAAATCCGCCCCACATTATCTCTGTCTCACGGCCACATGCTTATTCGTTTCCACAAAATGTTGCTAATTTCAATTTCCCTTACTACCCACTTCATCCGGGTATTGATTGACTTTTATTGCCAAACCCAAGATAGACAAATTCGATTTACCAGAAGAGAGGAAAGCAAAGCAGATGGCAGATGGTGGATACTAAATTCCAAAGGTCAAGCATTCAATCGATAACTACTGCAGAGATAGTTTAGCAACCAAACATTGATTGATTTCGTGGCCCTTGCGAATTAGTTATGCCACCATTTTTTTTTCGGTGACTAGGCTAACGGGTAGAAGATTGATAGAACTGTATAATGGTGCGTGTCCATGTAATGTCGTGTCCTTCAACATTTGAGATGGGACCACTGATCAGATTGGAAATATTGAGACATTCTTTTAACTGTACACCCTTTGCTGTACTGGCTGTACTGCATTGTCTCCAGGCATTTATCATTTATCTAAAGCTACTGATTCTATTCCAGAGGGTTACTTGACGAGTTGCACTTTCGACTATCTGACGGAGACGACTTCAATCAAAGTTTTTGTGGCATGTATATTTGTGTATGCCTGGTGCATACCGCTATCCTTAACCTGCTATTTCTATTCAAGGATTGTTGGACATGTGAGTGAACACGAGAAACTGCTTCGAGACCAGGTATGTCTAATTTTGTTTCCTTGAAGAAAATTCGTTCAACAGTCACCTTGATTTATAATATCAAGGGAATAAATCAGTCGCTTGTATGTATCCGTATCGATTAGGGGGGTTTCATTATCTTTGCTCCAATCCAAGGTACATAGAGTCCAATCACGTCCTCTTAAGTATTTTTGATTAGTTAGCCCTGTTAAGAAGAGACACCTACTCAATTTCTCGCAGTAAAAATCCCCGTTTTTCATAGGATCGAATGAACTGGACCATAAAATGTTCCTTACAAGCCTCTGTCAATCGCGTTTCCGTATAAAAACGCCGATGCGTAGGAATCCAGTGCAGAACTCAACTACGTGTTCCCAGAAGCATTTATCAGCTTCCATGAACTGCCACAACAGTTTAGTCTATCAGTTTGAGGACAAAAGAAATGAAACACGCAGTGCACAGCAGTAGCATATTCATACAATATTAGAAATTCATTAATTGAAGTCGAATGAAACGGTTTATATAATACATTTAAAAAAAACTTCAGTTGTACTTGTGATAAGCTTCGTCATACATTGTCAATATAAGAAAGCTTTAAAATATTGCGAAAACACTGACACATTTTCTCCAATCTCTTGCTTGGATCATCCATATCAGAAAAAATCCGGCCACGAAAAATATTGCACCAATAGGAATGCATGTTCAGTAGTTGTATTGCATAATGGATAGTAAGTGGGATAAAAAATTGTGAGCTTCAAAGTGTTAAAGGCCCACTTAGCACCAGGGGAAAACCTCAAGACAAAAGCCTAGAATTTCTGTTAGCACAAAAGTCACGCGAATTCCAAGCAATCGATTCGACCGTACACACATGCAACTGATGTAAATCAACGGGCATTGTTTCCTCTACAAGTTCTCTAGTAATATTGCACAGATTTGTTGTGACCTAGATGTTGGTCCAAATCGCCACTGGCTTACACGTCGTAGTTACTTATACGGACCAAAATAAACTATTTCACTATTTCATATCCCATTCTAATAAATCAGTTAGGGATAAAAACGAGCGAATTTTAAGAAATTGTTCAAAAAAAACTCTCGTGAGGGATAACAGAAAAATGCTTCCGTTGCGTCAACTCCTTCAATGGGCAATAGGAGTTTTGTAAACGGATCGACTTTGCTACAGCCTACAGTGCAATTTTAATCAACTCAATTTATACAACTTAAAAAAAGCATATTGCTTAAATGAATCCACTAAAGCTTGTGCAGTAAACTAAATACATAAATAAATAATATTTCCAGGCCAAAAAGATGAACGTGGAATCCCTCCGGGGAAACAAAGACGCAGCTGCACAGTCTGCAGAAATCAGAATTGCTAAAGTGGCCATTGGAATCTTGTGCCTGTATCTCTTATCCTGGACACCTTATGCTATCGTTGCACTCACGGCATGTTTTGGAAATAGGTAAGTTTCTGTAGTCAATATTCCGACGCATTGGAATCAAATGGTAATAAACTGCACGTGTTTTCCCTGGGAAATGACCAAGGGAAATGGATTAATTATTTTCCCGTCCTCGCTGATGCCTGGCCCTCAGAGCTTTTTTATGATACTGCTGGAACAACCGTCGATATAAAAAATTTCTAAAGCACACAACAGTCAACCCAATAGTCCCGAAACCTTGCCATCGTTTTTTTTCTCTCTTACGTATAAGTTATAGAGAGTTAAGATTAGAGATTTACTATTCGTCTCTAGGACGAGGCTGTAAATTTTAGTGACCTTTTACCGTCGGACATATATGCACCATGATGTTCGTATGTTGCCCTACCTCGTACTTACTACTCTGTCCAATTTGACCTTTTAAAGCCAAGTAACATAAAGGTCCACTACATGTTTAAATTATAAGGAATAACAAAAAAAGATTTGGTGCTAGCAGTAACCAATTTATATCTCAGTTATACTACTCTTTGAAGTCCATATTCTTTTCGCTATATTTATTTTTTTTAATTTCCAAAAATATCTAAAAAATCTGATTTTAAATATTATGAATAAAACTTGGTTTCTTTTATGCCGTATTTCTTTGTTAAATTCAGGGATTTGATCACTCCGTTGGTGTCCATGATTCCGGCTTGCACTTGCAAGGCTGTAGCATGCCTAGATCCCTGGGTGTACGCCATCAATCATCCCCGTTACAGGTATTCCACGCAAATAAGAATGTTAATGATAATTTGGAAATGTTTTTCTAAATAAGATCCTTGGACTTAAAATGTCTAGGGTGGAACTGCAGAAGAAGATGCCTTGGTTCTGCATACATGAATCTGAACCGCCTGCCGAGACTGCGTCTAATGTCAGTGAGAAAACTCAAAATGCATAATGACCGGAAGGGTTTTTCTGATCTCTAATTGTCCTAAAGTTGTTACTATTGTTCAGAATTACTGTGTTGTTCAAATTTCTCATCTACGCTTTGCATACACAGTTGTGTTATGGAAGCCAGTAGATAGTCTATTATTATTCAAAGCTATTCTATAGATGATTCCAGATTTTATTATCAATACAATCCTTCAATTGGACTCTACCTGCATGATTACTGCACCGAACGAACGACATAATTAATGGAACCTCTTTGTAGTCTTAGACTGTATAGTAGTTTACAGATGCAGCATATAAAAATACAAAAAAAGGTATCTGCCCGGATAGGGCAGAAAGTTACGATTTACGATGTAAATAGATGAAACTAGAGGAAATGTATCCACTTGAATCTTTCCCAAGGGAAGTCATCTTCATCCTTGTTTAGTAAGCGTGGTCACAAAATCTCCATCAAATAAAGAAATAAGGTGACTCAGCTCTTGGATGAAACTAACCAATCAATTTTCTCTGAAGATGAGATAGAGAAACGGTATCTCAAAAAGTATTGCATTGAAAGTCTAGAGATATTGATCATGTATAATTATGTTTCGTAAGATAATATAAATTAGGAACGGTGCTGTTGATACTGTCTGCTGTCATTGCTGTCATGTTGAATATTTAATTTCAATGAAAGACAATTTATGTTTTCAGGGTACTTGTTTTGTTTAACTTTTTTTTACGTCACAATCGTTGGTTACATTGTTACATTAATGTTTTTTTTTAATTGGCTAAATCGGGAATTCGAGTTTAGGAAAATAAAAGGGTTAAGTCGTTTTGTATCACTGTTGTTGTGTGTATAAATTATTCACACTACTAGGCTGAACTTTGGAAGACTGTCTCAGGCAACCACAGGAAAGTATGTAAAGTATTAATTGTCGCAGACCCTTTGAATGATCTAATTTCGGAGCTTGCCTTATTCTTTGAGTTTCTCTAGACTCACAAGCCTGTATTTCTCTATCAATCATTTGGGGAGTTGATTCAATTCCACTCGTTAAAACTTGTATAAAGTCATCTCTTATCCCAATAAACTTCTCTTCCAATTCCGCCTTGTCCCTGGAGGACGAAAGAGAGAGGGACGGAGATTTTGACTCACTAAATATTTCTTCAATATCTACGAAGCTTTCCATTGGCACTATAGCTTCATTAAAAATTTCCTCCGATTGAGAACTAGGGCTTTCACAAGGAAAATTCTGTTTCAGTAGTTTCCTCGCCTTATTTAAAATTGAATAGGCACAATGCGGAGAGTCAAACGGAAGGCTGTCGACAGGCCAATTGAATGGCAAGGTTACGGAGATCGCTACGCTAGAACCGCTGTTGTCCAACGGGAAATCGTAAAATAGTGTTCGAATGAATTCATTATCATCAAAGCCTGGTGGATGTGTCTCAAAATTTTGATTCCCCTCATCCCCAACTCCAGTTGCATTTCGGAATTCTAACGGATCATCGTCCTTAGTTCTCTCTGACGGTACTGAGGCAGAGGTAACGTTAAACCGAGCATTAGACTTCCATTTTCTCGTAAATCGTTTCCTCATGTTTCTTTCCAGACGCCGAGACGACGTACTTGAGCCTTTGCTTGTAAAACTGCAATTAGATTCGTCTGAAGATGAGAAGTAGCTAGTACGGTGTAAATTGTCCGAGGATAATTCTGATTCTGACTTGCGGAGCTTTCTACTGCAAATCCTTAGTAGTCCATTGCCATCAGATGCTTTAAATTTAGTAAAAGTTGGAGAGTAAATTGGTCGATTGACATATTTGACGTCTTCAGTAGGATTTGGCTGCAAAGTAGTATCAGTCTCGTCCTCGAAACTTGTATTCGAATTAGAGCTACATGCTCTAAGGTGTCTATCACTGGGTAATTGGTATTGTATCTGATGTCTAGTCTCAATCCTGTTACCCTCGGACGATTCCACTCGCTCTTTGAATGTACTCTGGAGAAGGTCGTGGTCAGATAAGGGCTGCTCCAATCTGTAAGTGGCATCACCATCGGGTTTACCATTCTTACTGTGTTGGAATCGCTCAGAATGACACGGAGAAGGACGATCGTGGGAATTGTCTTCATTTTCAACGAAGTTTCGATGAGAATGGATTGCCCTTAGGTTTGGACGAGGACTTGACACGTAAACCCTAGCACTATGCCCCGGTCTTTTATTCGTCCGCTTACTAGTTACCCTTGTGTTGGAGTTTATCGAGTTTTTCTCTGAAGTAGAATCTTCTGCCCCTCTTGACGTGTATGACATGCCTGTCTGAACTCCAAAATCCGAAAAGTCGGCTCCTTTACTATTGCATTTGATACCTGTTATAGTTTGAATCGATCCCATGGGAAGATTTCTAGATTCTCTTTTAGGATTAGGACTTTGCACACGATTCATTGATGTATTTCCAATTTTGTCAGGTGAGTAAGGTTTAATTTGAGAACAACCTTTTTTAAGTCTGGGAGGATCTGATGAGGCATAGTTATCTACAAATTGGTCGGTTTTCTGGGCGGTTAATAAATTCTGAACTTTTTGTTTTGGTGCTACCGCAACTGGTATGTTTAGATGGGAAAGTGTCGTAATTTGTTTTGATTTGTTCTGCCCTGTTTTGGTTTTGATTTCGAAGTTAGGATTAGGGAAAGTTTGGAGTAAAATATCCTTGAAACATTTGTGAACGGTGGGCATGATGGGTTCATCTTCAGAAACGATGCAAGCATTTTGTTTGAAATCTTTTCCCCGAAGGTTGTCAGAGTTATTGAAGACTTTCTTCCGTACGTCCTGACCGTCTTTGTTCTTTGTTACGATTTCGATTTTCGTAATCTCTAATATCCGCCTTTGCCTTTGCACAGGAAAGTTAACATCTACTTTTTTTGACCTCATAGGCGCTTCTCTTGACCTTTTTTTAAGATTGATTGGCGGTTTGTGACGCTGGTGTTTCTTCCACCCCGGGCTAGGAATTAGACCTAACACTATTATAAATGAAAGGCCACGGCAGGATTAACAATGTATTTTTTAAGGTTATAAAATTACAGATGAATTAACTTCTCCAGTAATCAATTTTTGCTTCTAATACTATTAACTTACTTAATTTCTCCTTCATTGTCATTATCGGATGGAAGATAGACGCTTTTCCAAAGTCCTTATCATAGTCTGAATCCGTGTTGTACAGGGTAATGCTAACAGAGTCCTTGTGAAGATTTCTCATTCTCCCCGTCCTATCATCCTGATAACGAGTCTCTCCTGTGATATTCTGACCGCTGTCACGTTTCCATTTCTGACTGGTGATGTAATCCAAAATATCTGGATCTTCGTCAGATTCATCCTGAAAATTATTACCAACTCCTCTAGAAGAGGCATTTCTTCTTTCCCAAACTACTACATCAGCACATTGCCGAGAAGATAAGTCCAAGAAGTCCATCAAGGTCTCTTCACAATCCATGTCATACCCAATGAGTTGATTAGATTGGAATGACTCCCCATCCTTCGTATGTGGTACACGAAAGGTTGGGCATGACTGTATGATAGGCTGCTTTTTGTGCTTGCTAACTATATCAGGAGTCAAATTTCTCTCAGATAGTGTCCTCTCACTTGTCGCACTTCTGATCAACTTTCTCCGATCAATCTCAGTCCGAATTTTTCTCAAGAACTTTATCTTATCTTTGTTATCTTTTAAGATCACGATACCTTGTTCGGAGCTTGCAAGTAGACCAAATGAAGGATGCGCCGAAATCCAGGAATTAGATTTATTGGTTCCGTCATGAACAGATTGTTCCTCTGGGGTAGCTGAATTAGACGCATCAGTTGACGTGGATGACCTTGTAGGTGGGACCATGTTCTATAAGTATATTTATTGAAAATTAGTTTTTAGCCCATTCGTTAGTTTTATGATCATCATGCATGCATGATGCCTGAAAACTCTGCGCAGAGTTGGTCCAGAGTCACTAGAATAGGGTCTTTTGGTTCAATTTCAAGAATAAATTCGAAAATGAATTTGACTGGATACCAAATGCTACCGATTCACCATGAGTTAAAATAAAGTATGGAGCAAATTGGATTAAATAATTACCCAGTTACCCCTAGTGGGCAGCCCTAATAAGGAATTAAAAGTAAAAATGCCCCGTGAGGGATACCGTAGGTGAAGATTAATTTAGAGACACAAACTTTTGGTCCGTATTCCCTTCAATTTAAACATGTTTTAAGCTGGAATATGAATAAATCTTCCTTAGAAATGACCGATGAAGATCAATTCACCCCCCCCCTAGTCATACAAGTCATATATAATCTCATACTTTAGCTAAAAATGTGAGTCTGCAAATATACACTTCAAAGAATCTATATGTATAAAAATTTCATCTTTCAAATAAGTTTCTAAATATATTTATTGTGATTCTTCAGCTATTATGTTTGGGTTAACTTGTTTCACGTTAAACTAACGAACGGGCCTTTCTTGGCTGCTAGGAGTAGGTTGTTTCCTTATCTAATCAATAGTTTCAATAGCCCTAGTTTTCATTTTGCAACACATAATATTATTTGCCTATTTAAAAGAGGACACTTAGAAAGAAAGTAAAATAAAATACTTTTAGTTATCTTTGGTGCTACCGACCTCTTCACACAGTAAGTTATTATTCGTATCAAAGTGGACGATGATAGCGGTCCATGATGCAGTCACAGATAACGAATAAGATATGAAGATATTGTATAAGATAAGATTCCTTGACAACGATATCAGGCAGGCAACGTTAGTATAGAGGCACGCAATCTTCCGATCCGCCCGATCAGGACGCCTTGAGTACGTTGTCTCTGCAGTGTGCTCTAGATTTGGAGCTTGTATTTAAAGTATATAGTTCTATAGGAGGTCCCCACCTCCCCAGAAAAATTATTTGTGCAACTCTTGAGTGCATTTTCCATTTATTTAGGATTTATTTAAAAGCCATTAATGCCGAATGACTCGTTCTCTTATCCAGTAGCATGGTTGGGTCTTTTTCATCGAATAAACTGAAACACGAGAAACGATAATACAATCATGAACTATGAACAAAATACATATGTTTTTGATATTTGTTTTTTTAGACAAATTTTGCAATGGGTCGTCAGAACTTTCATGGGGATTTGTATAGTCATGATTTACCCCTTCTATTCGAATATGCATAAAAAAATGCTGACTTTGATGAACGCAGAAGTCAATCAACATCAACATTGAAAGAAGGCTCTTGGGTCTAAAATTTCACGCCCATTTTCTCTCTTCAGCATAAAAAAGATCAATCGCATCATCAGTATTATGGGAAGGTATTAGAGATTTATTTTCTTGAATCTTAAAATACACACTAACTAGGGTAAACTTTCAGTCTTCTATATTCTGTGTGGAATAATCTCTCGAATAGATCTGCCAACAAGTTCAGTATTCAGGCCTATGTTTTTTGACCCTCTCTGTGTGTATTCTACTGTCCCACTTTT
Organism: Agrenia bidenticulata; assembly: GCA_034694785.1. Classification (NCBI taxonomy): domain Eukaryota; kingdom Metazoa; phylum Arthropoda; class Collembola; order Entomobryomorpha; family Isotomidae; genus Agrenia; species Agrenia bidenticulata. Next base: position 18,764 of record JAQFYM010000186.1, on the reverse strand, counting down.
CAATAAAAATTATTAGAAGGTTATGAAAAATGGCTTGGTAAGAAAACAGTGCTTGTACTTTTATTTGAATCGCAGCAACATCCCAAAGAGTTCAAATATCAACTACTTTGGTTAATTGTAAGTATATGCATCAGAGATAATCCATATTCTTGGAAGATTCCATCATAAGTGATCTCTGAGCGTGAGGAGGACCAGTGAAAGTTCACTTGCTGCCCCATGCAGCACCACCGCTGCCAGAATTTCCTGTATTGCAGCCCTTATTGCAACCAGGACATTGAGCCTTAGTCCCCGATGCTCCCGTTTTAGGGCATTTCTGGGAGCTATCACTGCTTCCCCATGCTGGTCCACCTGAACCTATCAATATGAATTGTGTGGAATTTATGGTGAATACTTCGAGAGGTCAACAGGACAGATTAAAATTGTGAATAGGAAATCATGGAATTTTATACCTCCTCCTCCAACATTGCCCCAAGATGAACCACCTCCCATTCCTTTGGACGTATCTTTGCTAGACATTTTCTTTGTTAGAGCTGCAAACTTATGAATGTGACTGATGAGCTGAGTGTATTTTGAGTAAATGTCTTCACAAAATTTAAGCAGCCTTATATCTCACAATTTCTCAGATAAATTCTAAAGTTAACTTAAGATTCCCAGCGGCACATCGTACAGTTCTCAATATTAAAAGGTCACGTTGGCTACGTAGCATTTTGGGAGATAAGGAAATAATCTTCATGTTAAACAACCTTTACGAGGATGATAAAAACTACGGATTATGTATGACTGTATCGACTGTATACATTAGTTCCTAAACAAACAAGAATGAGAACGAAGTTGAACATGAACGTGACGATAAATAAATACTTGCCTATTACAACCATTTACTTTCATGCTGGGATAAATATTAAATTTATTATTTCTATTAGCTTCGGAATATTTTATTTATAATTTTAAGTCCTGAGGTTATGTCTGTTTGCGGGTTTCAACGAAAATACATGAATGCCTGAATACCAGACAATATTAGAAACTATTTGGCACAGTCAGGTGTTTTGAAAGATCACACGCCCATCGCAGAATAATATGTTTTTAATGTTATAAGTATCAATCTCGTTTAAGCTCATTTCTTATTATTTTCACAGATTATACGTAAACATATACCTACGGAATTACGAATTTCAATCAAGTTTATCTTTAACTGGTTTTTTTCCTTTGTATAAATAGACTTAAAATACTTAGATTAATTTCTACAAGTTAGTATTACCTACCATATCCCAATTTAGTTAGTACATATCACAGAATTCAGTTGTATTCATATTTTAGCTTAAAATACTAACAGTTCCGACCTGCCTGTATTTCAGTTTAATGCATTTAACTTGTTCTAAAACTACCGAGTTCAAAATTAATGTTATTTACATGTTAGGAATACTTCTCCTTAGTAAAGTAAAGGTTGCTAGCAACAGGAACACATAATTTGATCACCACTGTCAACTGTATACATTTTTTACGTCCCAAGCCAATCCCGAGTTCTCTGTTGCTCAGGAATTTGTGATTTGGTAGGTGATAACAAGGTATATAGTCTTTTACGAAAAAATCCAGGGTTGGACTTGTCATTTGGATCAATATCATAATGGCAGTTCCTTTCAATAGCATTTTCTATAAGAGATTTCCACATAGGATCCTGCGAACAAAAAACAAGCTTGTTAGAATAGATTTTAAAATAAAATAAAATAAAATTTATACCAGACTTAATTCAACCTAAACAATATAAGTACCTTTTTAAGGCATTCAGCGTCTCCGACCATTAACAAAGAGTACTTGGCTCTGGTTAATGCAACGTTTAACCTCAAGGGATTTTTCAAAAACCCAGTATCATCAGTTCTTACGCAAGATATGATAATTATATCTTTTTCCCGACCCTGGAAGCTGTCGACGGTGTCTACTTCAACTAAACTGGCAACCGTCGGCAATTGGCTGAAAGTAATTACAAAATAAATACTGGTCCAAGAAAAATCCAATATAGGTACATATAGACAATGCATTTTAACTTACTTCCTTAATGCCTCCTTAATTGCTCCTTTCTGGGTACTGTATGGAGTTATAACTCCAATGGACCACGATTTCTGTTTTTTCGTTGTTATCATTAGACCAATATTACGTATCATATTCACCACCATCTTTACTTCTTCTTCATTGCTGATTTGCCTGATGCAAGATTACAGAAATATTTAAGAATCATTTGGTGAACAAACATTAATGGTGAAATATTCTTGATATCATACCCTTGTTTATTGGAAGATTCATGACTGGACATGTTCAGAAACAAATACGGTTTGAGAATACATTTGTCATCGTCCTTTCGACCAATACAATGAGTCTTCAGTTGACCTTTGTAAAAATATTCGTTCGGCCATGCAAGAATCTCAGGATGCATTCGATACTGCTGAGTAAGCATCATAATAGAACCAGGAACTTTGAGCGTTCGGGTATAAAAATGGTGCAGTCTTGCAAACAAAGATAGGCCAAAGTCCTTTTGAGACGCCTCCTAGAAATTGAGGAAAATTATGGTTTAGTTAAAATAGTCAGGACAAACTCAATCAGAAAGTAAAGGAAAATTAGTTTTATCATGTGCTTACTGTTGATAAAACCGTTGCCCCAAGTTGGTGTGGATCTCCTACCAAAATCAGTTTTTCAACTTGAAGGATCAGTGGCGCAAGAGTTTCAGGTTCTGTAGTTTGTGAAGCTTCATCGACAATGCAGCAAAGGAATGGCTTGTTTTTTCTATAAGTTTAAGAGTTGGCAAAATAATAACTATTTTGTAAATTCATCGAGTGATATTTGAATATTTTTATATTTATTTGGTTTACCCAGATCGAGGTCCAAACGTATTCGACAGGTAACTGTTGCTACACGAGTTAAGTGTGCTGAAAACTAAGTTAGCTCTCTCTAGAATCTTCTTTTTAGTGGTTGTATATGAAGACTTGTCAATCCTCTATTTAAAATGATTTGATGCCATCAATTAATTGGACAATCATACAATCAACAAATAAAATGTGACTAAATGCTCACTCTGTTAGAGAAATCTGTCTTATAATCATCCCTCCGGGTTTCCAACTCTCGAAGTTCCCTCTGACAAGATTCCAAAGTGGTTTTGGAATGCTGAGGAGCGCTCTTTAATTGGTCTATCTCAGAAGTTTTTTCGATTATTTCTTTATCGCATTGGACAATCTAAAATAAATTATTTGATAAAGATAAATTAAAGCACAGTTCAGTTGTAGTAATAAGTAGACTATATAGAAAATCATTAGCTTAGTATAACGAATTGACTTACAGCGTCACGGATACTTGCAGCTGTCGAGTTATTTTCTTCCTTTTGACGGGCTAAGTAATCTAACCCGTACTTCTTCATTTTGGATCCATCCGTTTCTCCTAACCGAACCATTCTGATTTCGTTATCTCCTGTACAAAAATAAAACGGTGAAAAACTGGCGAGGGATTTATTTGACACTAATAAAATATGAAATAATCAAGCGAATAAATATACTTGGTAGTTCCGATATTGCGTGCTCGCAGCGGCTCATTACTTCATCAAGTGCAGTATTTGAAGGAGTACAAACCAAAATCCGTGCATGCTGAAGTTTTTTACGTTTGAAGAGCAATAGTTGAAGAACCATCCCAACAATTGTACGTGTTTTTCCAGTCCCTAAAATTATAATTATTAAATTATTAGGATTTCAGAATTAAATAATAAACTATATACTAGCTTCAAATGCTATTATTTTATACCTGGGGGTCCGTGAAGTAATAATAATTCCGGATCATCGCTCCACACCCGTTCAGATACATGAGCTACAATAGACTTTTGACATGAATTAAGCTAGAAAAAAAATTAAGATTATTTAGAACAGAAGTTCATCAAACTGCAAACACAAATAAGAACAACAAACTGATAAATGATAATTAAAAACATACCCTAGAAACATGGGCAACCAATAGATGCTGTGAAGGAACTACATTAGGATCATACATAACTTTAGGGGGTTGAGGGTTTATGATGTGACCGATCAACTTAGAATATTTCAAATAATTAAGGGCTTTCACATCTCGAAGTTTTGGACTGATGTAGGACACTCGTTTCAAGCTTGCTAATGCCGTCCTGTCAACTTTATCCGCGTGGGAAAGATGAATAACAATAGTCATGCAGTGCTTGATCTTTGAGTGAGGACCTGTTTAAAAAACACAGAATAGCTTATTTTACAAAAATTATGGTTTCAAATCTAAATCCGAAGAATTGAAATCTTACATATTTTATGAAGCTGCGGATCGACTGTGACGATTGGATCTGTCAAAGGAAGATCTTTTTCAGATTGGTTGAGGATAAATCCAAAGTAATCCCTTTTAATCTTATTGCCCTTATCATCGGTCGTGTCTAGTTGAAGCGTCAGTATTGCAAGATCTCTCTTCAAATTCATTTCTCCCAATCTCTTAGTCAGAGCTATCAAATTTTTTAAACCCAGAAGTCCCGTTTCATGCGATTGAGTACAAAATAACTCCGCTTTTTAATTACAAATTTTTGTAGAACCTTACCATGGCATTGTATTTGTGTCCAAAACATATCTGCCCCTTTCTGATCTCCCTTCTTTTTCCTAAGCATTGGACATTCCTGGGTTGGTGTAAATACATCGATCGCTACTGGATGCTCTTGAACATTTGTTTCGTAGTTACAATGGCTAATCATCCAAAATCATTATAAATTACTAAAGCTCATTCACATACCAATACTGCCATTTATATGTAATGTTTATATTTACATGTACAAACTGCATACCTACGATCTCGCGGTTTTCTCTTTTGCAGAAAGTCTTGAGTAACGGTGGCCCATATCTCAAGAAGTATCAAGGGGAAAAATATTTCTACGTAGGATTTATAGTCTTTGTATTCATACAAAGTGCGCACCCGATCATAACCTTTAGTTACTGGTGGAGGAGTGTTTACTTTCTTCTGTTCCTGTGTAAAAATTAAAATAGTAATATCTATACAGCAAAAAATATGGTAGAAAAAGCCTTATTTTTATCATCCGTACCTCTAGCCATTCAGGTCTCCATTGCAAAACACCTTTATAGGCCTCATCTTCCGGAACTGGTAACCCTTCTTCGATACTCGTTGATCTATGGGAAACGTTTTGAATTCTTGGTTTTGAACAACCTGGTTTAGAGGGAATGTGATGGCGGTGACGATAATCAACAACAGTAGGAGTACTAGTTGTAGGTAAATACTTTGGTCGATCTTCAAGACCAATTTTGGATTTATTTATCAAGTTGTTATGATTTTGAACAGAAGGTCCAGATTGAATGGTAGGCGGAGGCATCTTTTTTTTAGCATCTTCATTGGCCTTAAATCGATCCATTTCATTTTGGGTTTTATGTAGTGGCATCATCTCAGACTGTACTTGAGATGGGTACGGGATTTCTCTTTGGGGTGCGGAGATTGTCTTTTCTTCAAGATTAATAGCTTCTTCAGTTCTGGTTGCAGTCGCTCTTTCCAACTCCTTTTGTATTTGCTCTGATCCCATCATGCTCTCAATCAAATCTTGATTTCGGTTGCGTGGAGTTTTTTTTACTTTAACGGGAGCTTGATGTCGTATCTCATTTGGACGTGCAGTATCAACTAAGCTTCGATGAGGTTCTTTTCTTGCGACTTCCTTCAATTTCTGTGTTCGTACTTCTTTATCATTCGCAAAAGTTCCCCGTTTAGACACCGTTTTAACTCTGTTCTCTAAGTCCACTTGTGCTCGTCTTCGAGCAGAATCCATCTTTCGAGCGAATTCTGGGGGTGCAGGAGGTATTGAAAGGAACTAACAGGATCACAAATTAAATTTTTGAATTTAAATAATTTGTTGGATAAAAAAAGTTGATACATACCTGTATTTTTCTGGGTAAGTTCTTCTTTTGTGGTGGTTGATACCTTGGCAAATTTGAAGACTTATTTTCATGGATATTTGTTTGCTCCTCTGCTGTCTCCATTGGATCGTCTTCATTTAAATTAAATTCGTTTTCAGAGTAAAGACTAGTGTCTGAGACAGGAGATGGACATTGGTCATTTTCTTCCAACACGAAATTTACAGAACTTAGCGGCTGCTCATCCTTCGGTGGCGGCGTGACAATTTTTATCGGTACTATCGGTAGATTTTCTTTCGACGAACTAGCTGCCCGATTATCTATCGGGGATTTTGAACTCACGTTTTTATGTTGAGAAACTTGATGTTCACTTGAATGAGAATCAGAATCAGTAGATTCTGCTCTAATGATTCGCGAATACCTTGAAATATTTTGTTTTTCGTTCTGATCTTCACCTTCAGAATCAATTGAGTCGGATCTCATTCGACGCTTTTTTCTGTTGAATGGTGTTTGAACATCAGATGAATCTGTTAATAAAAAATAAAAAATAGTTTCTGTTATTTAAAAGATAATTAATTCGAAAACAGGGTATTTGGATAGTAAAAATATTTACCTGAATTATATTCGTTGTCTTTCTTTGACTCATGTTTCGTGGATCTGGATGATTTCTCAGATCGAGAATGAACAGTTTCATAGGATCGTTCAAATTGATCTGATATATTTCTTCTATTTAATTTCGATAAGCTACTAAACTTCCGTTTCTCCATCGTTAAAACTCCAGTCTTCTTATTTCTGATTATTAAACGGCGAAGACGCACCAGTGGAATTTGTTTCTTCAAATCGTCCATTAGTTTGAGTTTCTTTGAGGCTTTGGTGTTTGTATCGTCATTTAATCTTTTGCAATTATTTAACGTCAATTTACTTGTGGAGGAGCTACCAGCCGGAATGATTGCATTTGTCGCCCTTTTGTTTACACTTCTGGATGGACTGACTGTGGGTTGGAGCTTCGAATCTTTTCGAGGATTTTTTCTTTTTTCTTTAGCCTTAGATATAGTGTTTGTCTGCTTGGAATATTCCGGGGATGATTCGATATTGGGCACAAATTTTTGCTGATTGCAGCTTTCTGACATACCATCACTAGAATCATCTCCAGAACTAGACTCTGTAGTTATGCAACGGTCAGTGCTCCTCATAAGAGGGGGTGGATTACCTATGGGAGTACTAGATAGGCGATCTGGTGCAGAGGAATCCTTCACAACAGTTTCTAAAGATGTGACAGATTTAGGTTCAGATCCACTAATAGGAATAAAAACTACTGGAATGTTTGAATTTGGTCTTGAGGGTGAACTTATATCTTTTGGCACTATAAGGCTTAGCTTGGAGGAGGCAGGCCCAGGTTTTTGAAAAATCTTCCCCCGGTTAGAAGATCCGACGACCTCCGTCTTGTTCAAAAAATCTATACTATTGGAAAGTCCGTGATTGTTCGTTGCAGCAGCGTAAGTTTTTGAAACCGATGGTTGCGCCAAGTTATTAGGCGTTGTAGGACCTATTAAACTATCTCGTTCAGATGGAACCTTGGAAGGATCAGTGACAGAAACGCTTGCTGCTGATGAGCTAGTAGATGCAAGGTTTTCAATGGACGGTATTCTATTGCCTACAGACTCGGAATTTGGGGGCTTTGAGATTATAGGTGGTGGTGGAGGAGGTGGAACGAAGCAAAAAAGTGATTTAACTTTCGGTTTTGAAGGCGACAAACTTGGGGTACTATTGTTAAGTTTTTCTTCTAAAATTTCAAAACCTTCATTTTCAAAATCTAACCTAGCATCTATTGGCTGAATATCTGGTTTTGAGATCGCTTTCTGAATAGGCTCAACAATTATACTAACTATTTCATCGTCTGAGTCTACATCTATTACTTCATACTGTTGGGCCTAGAAAAATACAATACATAATTAAATATACATGGCAATACATAAATAATTAAAATATATTTACCAAGAGTCCAATTTCCACAAGTAACTACAGTAAGTGTATGATACTGAAAACGGGATGAGCTGTATGCTTTATGTTAAATGAATAACACAACTACATCAGATTTACATTTTTAAATTACGAATTTTATTCAATCCAAAACATTAATTTACAAATTACAAATATACAATTTAATTAATTTAAACATATACACGTACACATGAACACTTTTGCTGATTAAACAACTATAACAAGATAGTATCAATTAGTTTTGAAAAAAAAACGATTTTTCCCAAAATAGTACAGATGACAACATAAATACCTAATCCTAATTAATTCCTTAATGAATTAACAATTATATAACTATTGCGCCTTGTGCTAGCTAAAATATTTGTTTGTTCTGTCCTATTTTTTGCCTCCTCATTATACACATTTAAGATCTAAAATTGAAGCGTCTTTTGTATGTTCAAAAACGCAGCTGGCCTCTAGCCCTAGATACCGAACAATGCCTAAAGTAATTGTAACTATTGTAAGCCTAATAAAATTCATCATGCTACAGTTGCATGTAATTGTATCCTCTCCAAATCTTAATATTTGTAAATTTTTTTCTTGCTTTTTACGTGCTAATTGTAACTATTGTAAGCCTATTACAATTATGCAACAGTTGCATGTATTTGTATCCTCTCCAAAACTTAATGTTTATAAATTTTTTTCTTGGTTTTTTCGTGAGAAATCAAAAAATAACACACAATATTTGAAACTACTATGGTGAGTTACTGCACGACAAATTACTTCCTTAAACTTTGATTTTTAAATCCTATATACTAGCCTACTATTCCTACTCTGTATTTTCACTGCGAGTCCTTTGCCACTTCGAAGTTGTGTTGTGCATTAAAAAAACATGCAAGCATCGTCATCGTCTTCTTCATCCTGCTGTAGAGATACATCTGGAACTGGTGAAAAAGGTGAAAAAGGGGTGTTTGGCCTTTGCAAGTTGAAGTTTTGTACCTCATTTGATTCTGTTGGGATTGGCACGGGTGGTACGATATTCTGACTTTCCAAAAGCTGTGGAAGGTTTAGGGCTACATCTGCCAGCAAGTTCAAGTTGTTTGAAGTGGAAACTAAGTTTGTTGCAGGAACTTGTAATTCTGGAGGGGAAACGCCCTGTTCGGGAGCAACGTGAAACTGTTCTTTAATTTGCTCCACGATTTTCTTATTCGTTGGCCGAACTTTATTTTTACACCCTGGTCTACACACGATCATGGTCATCCGTATTCTTCCTCCCCCAATAATTCTGAGAATCTGTTTATGATTACGATTGGTCACCCGTTTTCGGGGTTTTGAAATTCGTCCTCCACGACTCCTTTTGAGTTTCTTTACAGCGTTCAAATGAGCGTTGTTTCTAGTCCTAGTCCTACCAGATCGAGTCTGGGACATGGTACTGGTGTCATCAATATTTCGTTGTGAAGATCGAATTCTCTGCACTTCTTGCCTAGCTTGAGCTCGTTCACGTTCTATTCTATCAATCCAGTTCATCCTGACAACTATAGCTGGTCTTGCATTGTTTCGGAACCTCTGTACATTCTGAATAATTCTCCTCTGTTGTCTCTGTTGAAGGGAACGAGATGCAACAATGCGTTGCAAACGATCTTGCTCAGGATTACTGCGGACGTTCCGAGATTCAATTGGCCTTGTAGATGAGGAGATTCTATTTTGCTGTTGATTGGTATTAATCCCAACAACTTCAGCTGGTCTTGTACTGATTGGGAACCTCTGTGCGATCTGAATAAGTCTCCTCTGTTGTCTCTGCTGAAGAGAACGACATGCAAGAACGCGTAAAATGCGTTGAAAACGATCTTGCTCAGGATTACTGGGGACGTTCCGAGATTCAATTGGCCTTGTAGATGGGGAGATTCTATTTTGTTGTTGATTGGTATTAATCCCAACAACTTCAGCTGGTCTTGTACTGATTGGGAACCTCTGTGCGATCTGAATAATTCTCCTTTGTTGACTCGGTGTTAGTGAGCGAAATTCAGCAATACGTTGTAAACGATCCTGCTCAGAGTTACTGAGGAAGTGCCGAGATTCAATTGGTCTTGCAGATGGGGGGTTTCCATTTTGTTGTTGAGTTGCATTTATTCCAACAACTACAGCTGGTCTTGCATTGATTCGGAACCTCTGTGCGTTCTGAATAATTCTCCTCTGTTGACTCTGTTGTAGACGTTGTAGTGAACGAAATGCAGCAATACGTTGCAAACGATTCTGCTCAGGGTTACTGGGGACGTGCTGAGATTCTCGTCTTGTAGATGGTGGGATTCTATTTTGTTGATTAGCAATCATTTGACATACGATTGGATCAGCCCGATGAGCTGACATTTCGACGGGCAAATGCCTACGAAAAGCAGCTAGTCTACGTAGATTAGCGAGAATTCCTTGTGGAACTGCAGGTTGGTTAGATCGTGGCACTAGACCCACGAGACGTTGAGAGCCTCCTGATCGGTAAAGAGTCCCGAAGGCGAATGGCATTGCGATTTGTGCGCGCACAGCGGAAATTGGAACTCTGGTTGCAGCCTGACAACCTCTATCTATTACAGTATCGCTCACCTTAAAGGTAAAAATATAATACTGTGGATCTCGAACATCAACATCAAGAGCTTCATGGCTGACACCAAGACCGACAACGTCGTTGAACCGGAGCTCCCTTTCAGCAAGTTGAACGATCTTCTGTCCGTTAAGATAAGTTCCGTTGAGACTCTATAATAAAAATGAATTTATTAGTAATTTTACACACACATCATTTTAACACACAATAAAAATCTACTTACTTTCAGATCTTTGATCCAGAAAGCTCCATTTCTGTAGAATATGTCACAATGCTGTCTAGAAACATACTCGCTAGGGCAAATAATCAACTCAGTTTCCACTCTCCCACGATTTTCGGTTCTCCCAAATGTGAACTGGAAAAATAAAAAAATCACATTATCAAGACCATCCTAATTCAACAACAATTAACTTGTCAGACAATGCAGTTTTGCATACTTGCATATCAGTTTTATCGTTATTTTTCAAAAGTTGTACTTACCATTCTACCATCTCGACATGGCATTTCTGGAGTCTCAGGAGTCATAGGATGATACTCACGAACCAACTTTCCAGCTGCATTTTCTGCCATTTTCAGACACAAAACAGGTCAAAGGAGCCTTGCACTCGGCTTCAACAGAACGATTTCCTCGTCTCAATCAGCCCCAATCTGCAAAGTACAAATAAAACCAATCATTAGAATTTATACTCCAATCAGACATTTACTTATTCTTATTCAATTTCCAGTACATACTAATCCATCAATAAATTACCCCTTGGGAATGCGTACAAGTTCGTACAACTACAAAACTAGGATCAAATCGGAAAAAAACAAACACTCAGTCACAAATCTTAGTCAGTTCAAGAAGTTAAAGCTTTAAAATTTGTAAACTACTAGCACCACACAGAAAAGGCACCAAACTGACTCTCTACATTTTTCTCCCTCTCTCAACAGTGGAATTTAGGAGGCGGAGAAACTCTTAAAAATCTCAATATTTATTAAAATTCATCTTTCTTTTCAAGTAAAAGGAAAAACCGGTCAAATTTAAACAACAGACTTCCCCCCGAGTTTTCTGCGACGGCTTACACTGCCTTTCGATTGAGTCAGAATCTACAGAGTAGAGAGGGGCACGCTTGACTAAGATAGAAATTCTTATAGGTTAGCTGAAATCTCTTTCACACTCCAGCCGAGAGATGGAGTAAGAGAGAGAAAAACTGAAACACGCACTGGTGTGAGGGGAAAAAAAACTCTCGCCCTTCTCTAGTCTGAGATTCTGATTGTGTTGGTGGCTTGGTGGTGGTGGAGAAGTCTGTTGATTATCCCCAGTACTTATTAGTGACTTTTTTTTATTTTTTAAAGCATTTTAAAGATGAATATATTGAAGGAGATTTCTATATTTTCTCAATAAAGAAGCTAAAGGCATTGTTTCTCTTTAATCATCATCAACATGCAGGCATCTATTCATCAAACGATTTTGTTCAAATTCAACTGTTGTGTGTTTTTAAGTAGAGATTTAATTTTTTGAGGGAGTCATCATCGTTGAGAGAGGGAAATTGATTTTTCTTATTAATAGAAGCTGAAAAATAATTGATTTCGGTGTCCAAGGAATATTTAAAGAGGAATGGGAATGTGTGGAGATGGGAGAGGAGGGAGGATAATTACTTGAGCAATTTGAGCCTGTAAAAATACATACAATTAAATAGGTGAATAAAAGTTATTAGTTAATCAAAATCATGAATATTAAAGACGCTGTTGACTTTTCATAGTTGAGAATTCTGATCTTATCTTATTGCCCCGGTTTAAAAAATACCTGACCAGACACTACTCCAATTTGACGTATTTTACTTATCATTTCTTTCACCCTTCGCTGTTGCATAGCATTATTTTAATTAAAATATCTCTCCTAGGAAAAATATACTCCCAACTACTCCTAAAATCCACGATTTCGTGTATTTCATTATATTCTCAATTCTAATAAAATTCTGGAGCTTATAATCAATTTTCTGATTTCTTATTCCCTTATACTCACTATCACGATCTTCACGAATAAAACAACTACCATAGTAGTACCAGCAAGGAGCAATAGATAGATTTTGACAAAAATGTTACTATCCACCCAATTGAGGCATCAATTGTTTTAAATCGGGGATATATAAAAATTGAATCCATCAGAAACTACGAGCGAGTAAATATTATAAGAACTGTAGAGCTAATTTGTAGGGAGGTTGTGCTGCAGTGATTATTGACATCTGATTTAGTCAGCAACTCTCAACATTAGTGCCACAATCAGAAGCCAAAATTCTCAGTAGCGCATAGCGCAACCTCCCTAATTTACGGTTACAACAAAAAGTACTAAAACATCGAGTAAAGGGAGGAGAGGCTGCAGGGCAACACGGCTAACACGAGTAGAGCTAATTTTAACTATAAAAAAATTTATCTGAAACATCAAGTGAGGGCAGAGGAATGGCTATACGAGTACAGCTAATTTTGAAAAATCTCAGGGCAGTACGAGTAGAGGTAATTTTGACAAATCCCAGGGCAATACGAGTAGACTGGTTTTAACTTGAAAACATTCTACTTAAATATCCCGTAAGGGCAGAACAATACGAGTAGAGCTAATTTTTAGTTATTTTGTCAAATCTCAGGGCAATACGAGTAGAGCTAATTTTTAGTTATTTTGTCAAATCTCAGGGCAATACGAGTAGAGCGAATTTAAAAAAATCTCAGGGCAATACGAGTAGAGCGAATTTAAAAAAATCTCAGGGCAATACGATCGAGTAGAACAAATTAAAAAAAATCTCAGGGCAATACGAGTAGAACGAATTAAAAAAATCTCAGGGCAATGCGAGTAGAGCGAATTAAAAAAAATCTCAGGGCAATACGAGTAGAGCGAATTAAAAAAAATCTCGAGCAGTACGAGCAGAGCGAATTAAAAAAAATACGAGTAGAGCGAATTTTAAATTGAAACCATTCTACTTAAATATCCCTGAAGGGCAGAACAAGAACAATGCGAGTAGAGCTGATTTTCACAAGGGCAATACGAGTAGAGCGAATTAAAATAAATCTCAGGGCAGAGTAGAGCGAATTTCAACTTTAAAAGATTCTACTTTTAAATATAACGTAAGGGCAGAAGAGTAATACGAGTAGTGCTAATTTTAACTTTAAAAAATTCTACTTTAAAAAATACCGTAAGGGCAGAAGAGCAATACCAGTAGTGATCTAATTTTAACTTTAAAAAAAAATCACGTAAGGGCAGAGCGATGTGAGTAGAGCTAATTTAAAAAAATCTCAGGGCAATACGAGTAGAGCTATTTCAAAAAAATCTCAGGGCGATCCGAGTAGAGCTAATTTTAACTTTGAAACATTCTAGTTAAATATTTCTTAACAGCAGAACAATACAAGAAGAGCTATTTAAAAAAAATCTAAATAAAAAGAAAGATAATTTGATCTAAAAAATTGTAATTAAATTTCGAACAAGGGCAGGACTACGAGTAGGGTATATTGATTGAAAAGTGATTATTTCCAAAAGGGTAAAAAAAAATTATCCCATAATTTCCAAAAGGGACAAACAAATCCGAAGTGTAAAAAATTCAAACGAAAAGAAAACGAATCTCCGGGAGCGATTAGTAAAAGACTACAACCGCGAACATTCAGCCTGGGGCAATAATGCGCTACAATTATTATCAAGTCTCATAATTGGGTTGAACCTTAAAAATTGCTGTGCAAGTCAGGTCAGGGCAAGAGTTGGGGAGATGGACTCAGCGCGGCAACGCAGGTACAAGATTTTAATGGAGGAGGGCAGGGAAGAACGCTTGAAATGTGTGTAGTGCAAGTAAGTGAGTACTTGGTGATTTCAACTCGACTGAGCAGCTCTGGCAATGTACCTGTTAACCAATAAAAACAAAATCAAAAATTCAACATAAAAAAAATTCAAAAAAAAATAAAAAGCAAACGAAGAAATGGGCGCACGAAACGGCCCCGAAAGGCCGTGCGTGCGCCCCGCCCTGGGGGCACACGTATTTGATTCGGTATTACTCCTAATGCAGGATCAAGTAAGTAATGGAAAATTGAAATTCATAATGGATTTAAGGCTCACGAAAAAATACATGGAACTTTGAAAAAAAATTGGACTTAGAAAAAAAAACTCTAAATTGAAACAAAATCTAAAGAGCTCCCTTCAACCTCATAATGAATTTCACATCCCCAAATACTTATAAAACTACAACTCACCTGCTCCGCATACAATTATGACGAAGATTTTATGACTGAGGAATTGAAATATCAATTAAAGAAAACGGAGAGGAAGATAGAAATAAAAGTTGGTGTAGAGATTGAGAATTTGGCTTACCGTATTTCAAGTAGAACTCGGCTCGGGGTGAATGAAGACGATCGATGAGGAACAAAGTCTCGGCAACTGCAGGCTTGGCTTGGATTCACGGTGTTTAGCTTGGGTCTGGGTTCTCGTATTGCAGGTATATCTTCGTAAGTCAAATATGCCACGTCGGATCTGGAACAACAGTTGAAGTTGTAAGAAGGAGAGTTGGGAATGAACTGACTTACCATGGGCTCAGGGCGTCCTTTTATACGCGTCCGACTCGAGTCTGTTCTCATAATAGAATGCTTGGTTGATGTGGCTGCATGTGCCCTTTCCTGTAGCCTCGGCTTCGACGTCGCGGTGAGGAAAAAAAAGGAAAAAAGGAAAATTTTGCTCGTGGACTCAGGGGGAGGCGGGCCTTGGACGCGTCTAGCTCATAGGCTTTTGGAACGAGGCGATGTGAGACTTTCCTATGTATTTCAACATGGAAAGATGTTTTATGGCACTTGGTTTCATGGAGAAGATACTATGGGAATACATTATCCCACCCCACCCTACTTATTCTCGAGTCCGTGAGCAAGTTTTCCATATCGGAGAACATCTGGTGAATGGGGAAGGAAAACGTTTTAATATTTTTCACTTGAAAAGGTTGCATTTACCCTTGGGTAATCCTACTTCCTAATGAGGTTGCTCACTTTTTTATTTCAACTTATGCATCCTTCTAATAGATTATATTATTTTGTCCCCTCTATTATATCGTGTTGAGAACGTATGTTAAAGGAAATAATTATTCACTCTAGATTCCAAATCAATATTGCGGCATACAGGGTGGTGGTGGTGGATGGTGGAATTGGGGGGATGGATTTACATTTTACATGCAATGCTCTCGAAAATGGATAATTATCATTATTAACAAGTATTTATTTGGAAATAAAGTTTTTAATTTTAACTAACTTTTCAACTTGACTTTTTCTTTATTTTCTTATCATTCTTTGAGAAATGGACAAAACGGGGTAGGCCACTTGAATTCTCGGATTTCTCAAAGGATTGGATTACATGAAATCATTCTTCCACACAATTGACTCATCAACTCATCATCGTAGTCATTCAAAATATAAATTGCATTTTTGTAGAGCTCTGTAAAAATTAACCTATTAAGTTTTGAGTGTGGATAAGGTCGAGTTTCGAGTGCTAGGAACACAAGTGTGAGTGTATGCATATAATCCATTGTAGTGAGTTATTTAAGATATTGAAAGGACATGTAATTTTAATTTTTTGCCATCCCCCCTTCCTCAGGACGCTTGTATGTTTGGGAACCTTAAGATTTTAAATAGCACGACCATTGTGGAGCATGGAAGTCGAAATTCGATTTCGAAATTTGAATTAGAACGGATTTTAAAGGAGTATTTGTGAGGCTCATGTGCACGGAGAATGGGCTGAACAGAAAGCTTCTCTCACCACAATTTTATGATCTCTGATTCACCTCCGTCTGTCTGATGTATTTAGTAGATAATTCTCACAACTCTCGTATCACTTGGTTTATTTGAAACATGGTCTGAATGTCCAATGAGTAATTATAAATATGTTCACCATATTTATTACTTACAACTTTGGCCTGCCTCAGCCTGTGAGATTAAATTTTTCTAGATGTTCGAAATAGAAATATACGAGATATATTTTGATTATCTATCGTATTGAAGGAGAGGCAGGACAATTTCCAAAAGTTAATATTTATTAAATTATGCATTAAATGTTTTCCTTGGCTGCTTTTTGTAATGAATTTTTAATACGAACGAGCTACACTATCCATATCCACTTAATTATATTTGTCATCTACAATTATCACATCTCTTAATTCTGGGCTCAAATTTTGTATACGTAGTAACGTATGTATACAACATTTCGATAATTTCGGGATGATTAAATCGATGTCATGTGATTATGAGATACTCACTCATATATATGCCTCCTGTCTGGGTCTCTTGATAAATACATCTTAAGCTGTATACACCTAAAGGAAGGATGCGTTAATCACAGGATCACTTTCAAAAATGAATGTATTAAAGAAATAAAATACTGGTATTTAAAAATAAATATTTGATGTAATCCTAAACTAGCTTAAAGTGCTACCCGATCCAAATAATCATAATTCATACAAGGACTTCATTGAGAGTTCGGTTAAAATTTACAGTGATCTTACTGACTGAGTGTTATAATTGTTATTCATAAACTAAAAAGAAAACATGTCATGTAGTACATGCACAATTAATAACTTCTGTACAGGATTGAGTGAGTATTGAATTTCATTCAGAATGATTACGATTGCAATTTGTAATGCAATGCAAATGCCGTGCTTCCTATAGAATATTTCAAATCAAAGCCATGGTCAGTGTGGTCGCCTGGTCGTGTTCTTCAAGATCCCTTTTAATTTCTTACGAGGAACAAGCATCGAAACATGATAAATTCAGACCTTGGGAATTTAATTATGTATGACTTTTTACAAATGCTTCCAAACTCCCCCAGAAATCATTAATTGGTCATGAAGTCATTCATGACACACGCCGGCGTTTGCCCATCGTGTCGAAATTCGTAAATATTTTGGGTTTTCGTAAATATTCAATATTTACATAATATATTCGGATTAAAATATGGTTTTTATATAATTTCGGTAATAGAATTTTTTTTTTTTTTGAAATATTGACTTTTCTCTTTAAAAAATTAGTTACAAAATGCGCAAAATTAGTGAAGAAAATATTTCAATATTAAAATTGGACGATTTCCCAATCACCGGAAGAAATTGCTCCAATTGCTTGGACAGCTGACAGTGAATGCAGTTTCAGCATGCATAAATTCTTGTTTTCTGAGAAAAGATCAAGTTCGACTCTTCGAGGAAGATTGAAAATCGAGTTTATCTCAAACTTTGAGCTTGCACAAGGCGAGATTAGTAAAGTTAGTACTCTTATTATCAATATTCATGACTAGTGTACTAGGGCTGAAAACAAATATTTTGAAAAGAATATTTTCACTATTTTTTCGTTAATATTGAATAAATAGTTTTTTCTATGCATGCATACTTGTTGAAGTCTTTAAAATTCAAAAACTAAAAAACTGCTCGGGCGATTTTGATCATAAAAGTTTATTTTAAAGCAAACATTTCAGAAGGTTTTCATGCAAAAATTTTTTAGAAATGGTCATGGAATGACCCATACGGGTTTCTCTGATTTTCAGAAAAAACATTGGTTAAGATAGCCGGCTGTATCCTAGCAACGAAAATTAACCCTCTTAGAGACAACTTTAAATCATAATCTTTGATTGATTCCATGTCTTTCAAAATGAAAATCTCTAGGATTTTATTCACTGGCAATGAAAGTGGCTCATAAATATGAATTTAAAGTTGTCACTAAGAGTTTTTTTTTGTTGCTAAAAGATAAAGCCGGCTATCTTAAGGGTGTGTTGTGAGTTTTTTCCCGTTATATTTCTCCTATCTAACCCAATGTTAATTTACATATTCTCCGGGGAATCTATGCACTCTAACTACTGAACCGAATGGCTTTGCCAAGATTTAAAAAAAAAAATACTCCGGAGGTGTCGCAATGGGTCAATTTTGAAATCTGTTCATCCCAAGTGGGCTTAAAAAAATATTTACTAAAAAATACAAAAACGGTGGGGGATCTCTCAAAATTTGAAGGTGAAGCATGAAGGGGGCAAAATTGTTGGAATCAACCCCATTGCGAAACTATTGTCTGTAAAAGAAAGCAAGGTCCCTGAAAACGTTTCGGTCCATGTTAATTTTAATTGACGCTTATCTAGCTAATCGCCCAAGCTAATATACCATGGCAACATTTGTAGAGAATTAAATTAATCATACGTACGTAGCAACTTATTTTTATTCGTTATTTAATAAACTCCATTTTTTAGCAATGGGGGATCAAGATTCCTTGACAACTTTAGTATCGCGCTGTTGCGCTCCTAACAGGTTGCGCGGTACCGAAGATTTCAAATCAAA